>APFE030497667.1:0-11745 GCA_000404065.3 Pinus taeda | reverse complement strand
TATATATATATATATATATTGATAATGAGTTGGAGAGGACTACGTCTTCTCCCTAATAAATGTGAGGGTACATTGGTTAATGTGAAATGAATACATACATTTTGAAATAATGGAAGGAGACCAAATTCTACCCAATATTCAATTTGAGAAGGTAAGTGGAGAATTTAAATAATGGAAATCATGAATTTTATATTAGACCTATTTTTCTCAATATTTTTAGATAATGTAAACATTAACAAAATTTGTAGGATAAGATTTAAGTGGGCCATTACATACACCCCTCCTTCAGAAAACTTCGTCCCGAAGTTAGAATGAAAAGATGCA
The DNA here is from genome assembly GCA_000404065.3 of Pinus taeda. Taxonomy (NCBI): domain Eukaryota; kingdom Viridiplantae; phylum Streptophyta; class Pinopsida; order Pinales; family Pinaceae; genus Pinus; species Pinus taeda. The sequence continues at coordinate 11,421 of APFE030497667.1, read as the reverse complement.
AGGAGTTGAAAGCATAGCAACCGGAGAGAGTTATAGCAATGAAATCTGATAAGTACGACAATGACATTTCTTCCCATCAAGAGTCTCCAACTGATCTATATCCTCCTATCCACCCTGGCCTACTTCCGTTCCCACCCTATCCGTCCTCTGTTGCTTTATCAGTGGCAACAGCCATACTAACCACTGATAAAACCACCATGGTGGGAGTGTCGAATACATCGTCTAACTTCCCCCAACAGGAAACTGGCAATCATCATCACACGTCTAGGGGGAGCGTTCAGCTGTCCTCCCCATGATTCCAGGTTTCGGAGGATACACGGTGGGAAACACCTCCACCCCTCCTTCACAACACGGACCACACTACAGAGCTGGTTGGACTTGTCATCGAATAATCCAGTCAGGTCGTCTTGCCACCTGTCATTTGCATTTTACTCGTGTCATAAGAGTCCATATCAAGTAGATACCAAATGTAATAGGACAATGTGCATCATACCTTCCCCATGAGATGTCTCAACCTTCCCTCAATGGAAGAGTAGCTCTCGACTATCATATAATTCTTTCTCCCTGCAGGTTAGCTCTCATTCGTGCACAAGACGTATAATCATCACATTATTAAGTCTAGTATCCATATGTCACTTTGTAGTTCATACTGGAAACAATCATAATTTCACTACGTCATTCATTAGATAAATCATATCCACTTAAGCCATACATGAAACGACAATAGCTATGATAAGTCATGTACTAGGTAAATCATCACCAAGTAAGTCATACATCGAATGTTTCCATCATCAAAATCAAACCTAAGTAGTTTCACATGTTCAACCAAATGCATCAATATGACACAATGTTCATAAATAAATAATATAGAACTGCAACATAAAACCTTAACATAGATAGTTGTCTACGTCAAAATGGGCACCATAAATTCTCATGTGACATCTTGGTGGAACCCCTCAATAACAATTAGAGTTGTAGATATTCAATTGTCCGTCATGGAAAATACCATTTGAACCCGGATATGCTATAAGGTGGTACCAAAACCAAAATAATGGCAAGCAATGGATTGTGCACTATCAATTCCACTAGAAGGTGCTAGTATAAGTTTTATGCATATAATTTCTTTAAAAAAAAGTCTCACTCTTCCAATTTGACGGTTTTTTTTTTTTTTTCATCTTCGAAACCAATTAATTAATCGCGTAAAAGACTCAAAACTTCAGAAACTGTTTCCAGCACGATCTCATATGGGAGAAATGTCCTCTAAATGTCAAAGGTTCAAATTTATTATATATTTAATCATTATTTACTAGTACTAAGACAATTTTATGATATATAATGCAGCTCACAATATGACCTGTCAAATGAGAAATAATTAAACAAATGGAATAATTGCCTTATTCAAGTCTTCACCATCCCAACCTTTAGTTGTGTTATCCTTACTTTTCACCTTGTTGACTCCATTGTGAAAAGATACGAAATTGCAAATTTGAATTTTCACAATTGAGGTTTTATATGGACAAAAGATGGTCCCTTGGGATTTGCATGTGTTGTATCCCACTTTGGATACTAAGAATATTGTAAGATACCTCACGCAAGCATCCTCCTAACTATGGTAAAGACTTTCCGAAATTTGGAGGAAAACCCTTTTGATGTTGTTCCACATATCCTGGCATTTATGAAGCATATGTTAAAATTGAAGGAAAGACATGAAGATGTCGTGATAAAGTTATATGTGCTCTTTTTGGGACAATAGCATTGTGGTTCTCTTGAATACTCTTCTAGTCCAAAGATGGTCTATTCTCTCAAGACTCTGATGAAGAGCTTTCTCAGATTCCGTGGTCCAAAATCACAGGGTTTCAAAGGTACCTACCAGCACTTGTTGGTAGCCTCACAGCATGAAGGCCTTGTTGGTGTTTTTTGATCCTCTTGAAAAACCTGATTGTGAGTGACATGAAGTTTTTGATGAAGTTTTAGGTGAGAATCTTGAGGATGGAAACAAAGAAGATGTGTTTTCAACATCATATTCCACATGCAAAGCAGACTCTAACAACTCCAAATCTGAAAGAAAGCCTTGAGCTTCCCTCGAATCGGGATTGTGTACATGATTTGCTGCCAGAATATCAGCCCATTTTTATTTTTATTTGAGCTAAGCATGTTAGCAGTGATGCTCCTTCGGCAGATTCCATGAACAGGTTACATAAGAAGGTACTGCTTTAAAAAAGGGATTGAAAGTTTTATTGGAAATAACAAGGCCATTGTGGAAGAAGATAATCGTGATACCACAATCCTACAGCAAGAAAAACCCCTGGTATTCATCAGAAATCAAGTGATGATAATGAAATAGTCCTAAAAGAAGAAGCTTTCATGGCATCCTCTGAAGATGATGCAAGCATGGAAGAAATTTCAGTCTTTCAACAAATTTTCCAGATCTTATGATGAGTTTGTTGTCCAGGAATTTAAAAAAAATATGAGTATATTCCAGAGGAAGAATTGTGCTAAGAATTTGAAGGACAAAACAATGTATATCAGAGAAAAGAATACCACAATAATTCTGACACATGCATGCATCTGGATTGGTATCTTCGGTGAAGCAAAGGAAGATTATATATGATCTACATCGATAAACTACCAATTCTTGATGACCCTCAAGAGATATGGGATGATCCTAATGACAAATATGATAAAAGCAACCTTATTTATGACGTCTATAATGGTGAAAAGAATGAGCCAAATTCCACTAGAAATTTGCCTCATGAAGGTCCTTCCTTTTGATGATTTCCTTGAGGATGATAATCATAATGTTGAACTTCCATGCTGGACAACATACAAGGAAAATAATCCCAGAAGTTATGGATCTTATCTTCTACAAGGCAAAGACATTCAAATTTGTAAGATGCAGATAAGGAGTTGTGTGGACCTGACCAAGAAGATCATTTGGAGATTGATGATCACAATGAAATTCTCGTACAGGACCACTTGGATCATTGTGAAAGAGAAAGTTCATGGCATTCGGAACCTATAACTTCTAGTAGTGCTTCCCCAACCAAGGATGTTGTAATGAATCCTGTGAGTATTTGGAAGGTGCCGTTAGTGAAAGATTAATTATGGAGCTTGGATTCTTGGTAGCTAGCTTACAAACTCTAAATAAGGAACAGTGGAGGCACTCTTTGACCTGGTGTGACACCCCAACATTCAATGTTTTAACATGCAGGTCTGACAAGCCATGTTTGAATGTTGACAGGGCAGGCTGGGACATGAAGTATACTTTTTTTATGGATATCACTCAAAGTCATTATGACCTTGGTAAACTGTTGGAGCTCCTTAATGTAAATATTGGAACAACATTACAAGAGTTCTTATTGAACAACTTTCTCCACAACAACCTTCCCAAAATTGGGCTAAGGAAACTTTCAACAACTCAAATGACCACAATCCTAAGCATTCTCTTGATAGAAAAGTGCCCAGATTTGTGTGTAAGCTAACAGCTACAACATATAATCTTCCAAAATTTGATGTTGTCTTGCTCTACTTGATCGTGAAGAATAGTGGAAAGGGTCATTGCAGCTTAGAGATGTTGAGGTGGTTTCATTGGATTATGGACTTCATGTTAGCAACCCCATGTTGAGCATAGTTTGTGAAGGCCATTTTTATGGTGAGATGATGGGGCCCTCAAATGCCCAAGGAGGACACTTGTCCCCAAGTTGGGGATAGCTGTTACCTACCAATGTGGGGTAACTTTGGAAAAGAAAGGACTTCTACAACATGGTTGAAGAACGAAAGTGAAGAGGGAGAGACTTGACATTTGATCTTTCAGTGTCAAGTACTTCTTCCTTTCATCACTGTGAGCATGTCCATCATGAATTCAAGGACACGAGATTCTGATATCCTTTGTGACATGGAAAAACAGGATTCCAAAAGCTAAGAGCGACATCCACTAGTTCTTGTAAATATAGGCAATGAAACAGGATTCCTTTTAGATATTTGAGCAAAGACTAAAACCTCTATAGAAGGGACTACATAAATCTGTGTGAATTCATTCAACAAGACAGAAAGGTCATTTGCTTGGACTAGTGGAAAGAACAGGAATTTGTTTTTTGTTGAGATCTTAACGCAGAATACAAATGTCACACGTGAAACAGTATTTACATTTATAAGTTGTTTGAATGCTGACCTTTGTCCTAGCGGTACATAACACACATTGACTTCATCACTGTGTCCTAAATCTGTGAATTTGGATAGGGTTATCAATGTGTTGTCTGAGATAAGGATCAAACAATTTATTTTAACATTAGATGATTGAGTTTGAGCTGAAACTGTTACATTTGTGGTGTTTAGCATGACTTTTCTGGAATAGCCTTGGGATATTCTAGTCATTATATAGTAGTTCTAAAGGCATGCTACGAGTAACTGTGAGCAGATTATAGAAGAAGGGCACCTATGGCAGTTCGTCCTATTGAAACAATAGACCCCTGTCCTCAAGTTCGACTGTGTAAATGATGAATTAGCGAAGAAATGCTCCCTTAGTGCTTCCTGATGTATACCAATTAATGAGCATTCAAGTGTTATTTCAAATATGAATCAAATTCGAACAATGTCAAAATTTTCCAAATTTTCAAGAGAGCAGTGCTGTAAATGAAATTAAAGTTTAGATTCCAGCATACAATGGTCAAACTAGTGCCAAATAAACACATTAATGATGTTTAGTTATGACAGAAGACACCAGCCCCCAAGCACAAGACTATGTATGTAAAAAAATGCATCCGCAATAACAATAAAATAGAAGATATATATTAGTTCCAGAACAAGAAAGTTGACATAACAATGATGCAATACACCCCAAAGTTTGATCATTCATACGGTAACAATTGAGTAGACATTGTCTTAGTGTCCCAATAAAATACCAATCTTTGATGAGAATAATTTACATTTGAAACTACACGTCAGGGGTAGCCCGAGTAGTTGGGACTAATGGTGTTAATGTCGCCCACCTCAGTTCGAATCCTAGCTAAACTGCCCAGTATGATTTGTAGGCTATTATATCAGGCCAAGGGTTATAATGGCAGCAGTACAATACAATCTCTGGGTGGCATGGATGATAGTGTGTTCTAGATACCAATATCTCCTTGTGCATGTATAAATAAAAAGGAAATTACATTTGTAGCCAGCGATGTATCAAACTCAACTACACATGCTTGAAAGTAATCCTTTGAAGATTTTGAGTGATATAAACACAACCATTATATATTAAGTTGAACCAAGCCTGCTTGAAAGCAGTCCTTCAGTGATTTCAATTGTTATTAACAAAATTTATGTCATCCTAAAGAATGGATGAATAAACTAGAAATTGTTATTCACCATCCAAACAAAACCATTGGTATTGAAGAAAAGGAGATGGGAAAAATTGTAGAAGAGCATAACGACATTTTCCTGATTTGCCACCAAAATTACAGCTAGAATATAGAATAGACTTAATTATTTAGTTAGAATTAAAGCCATTGGAATGAAGCATAAAAAGTTTTTTTTTTTAGGATGACTCAGCACATGACTGAACTAATATATATTTATCTTCAGTCTGTCAAGCAGTGTGGCAAGTTGATGTGCTTGTCATGATAATGACAAAAGTTCAATACCCTTCAGCCATGCTTCCTGTAGTAATGCCATTCACAGAATCTTTTTGAGATGTAAAGTCATGTTAATGTGACAAAACAAAAGTATCATGCTGAAGTGGAGGTGCTGTTTATTGTAGTCCTTATGCTAATGTGAATTTTGGAGGGAGTCCAGGCATAAGTCTTGGTTGGCTTCAATACTAACAATTGCCCATAGTGGTGCAATGGCACTCTGACAGAATGTGTAGTATTAAAATGTTGTATCCTAAGTTGTGTTTCAGATATACAAGTGTAGCTGGAATATCTAATCAAACAGTTTGACAAGAGTATGATTGTATTTGTTTAGGATCTTGAGACTTGAACTTCTGTGAATTTGAAAAGGAACGTATAATTTCCTGAAAGCTGAATTGTGGCATTTCTACAAACTTCAAACCAGAAATGTAGCCTTACAACTCAGCAATAGAAGCTGAATTGGAAGTAAGTTCCAAGTTTAAAGCAACATCTCTCTTGAATGATATTTGTTTTTGTCTTGGTTGAATCGATTTCCAGGGCTCTGAAGGATAACTATCGCACTAATTAGAGCCTTGCCAAACTTGTAATGTTAATTCAGTTTTCCAACAACTTTTGAATATTATTTGGCAGTTAAATAGTATGAATTAGGGAATTGTGAAAATAATGTCTGTAGGTGATCATTCTGAATATCCAGTCATCTCTTTGTTGCCCCTTTTTGAAATTTTGGCGAAAAGGGCACCTTTTTAGGGACAAATGGATCAGTGAGTAGATATGCTGGAGTATGTAGGATGCGATTACAGTAGCATGCATCTTCTAATAGAAATGACGATGTCAATCAACTTCTCATGCTGGGATAATCCGTTCCCAGATAATGCTACAAGTTTGTTTATACAGTACAATATGTGTATGGCATCATCGCTACAGAACAATATATATGATCTTAAGACAGTATATATATATATACACATATGATAATTTATACATTGTCTTGATGTCTCCAAGGCATTATATGGTTGATCTCAACATCACTCCGTAATATGTCTCTGCACTACATGTATGATGGCCTCGTGGTATCATCTAAGGCATTACAATCGTATGGTATCATTCTAAAGTGTTATGGTATTTGAATTTTTCTTAATCTCTCAAGGTATGATATATGGGCACAATCCGCAATCACCAATGGTACGGTTTGCAATACGCATGTTTCACTACAATATGTGATGGTTGATCTCTACACTTTTCATATATTTTCGGCATCCATGTCTCAGTAATTGGTAGAGTCTCGAGTACATCAATATGATGTATAGTTTACTCTACAGTTCATAATTTGATTTCGATGCTCTGCTCTCTACTATCTAGTATAAATCACTCTCTAGCAAGCCACTCACTGTGATGCTCGCTCTATGGCATGGCTCAATAACATTGTTGCAACAACTCGATAAATGACAGCATCATACTATCGCTTAAAAGGATCTAATCTCAAATCTCATTCTTTTAGAGATGAATCCATCAAATTCTGGGCAGTGGTATTATAAGGAACATCCATAAAGAGTATCACTCTGAAGAATGCTGAATATTATCTATTTTAATCTGCACCTTATATCAGTGAGGAGACCAAGTCCTAGTCTTATGGCTTATATACTCACTCAATTCAAGTAGACTGTGCCATCCGTAAAGCCGACCTTGGGACAGTCCCTGTGGCAGTGTGTCAAGTCGCTAACACTTATGTTGAAGAACTCTTCAAAGCCTTATCTATACATGTCAGAGCAGTCACATTGATAAGTCAATGATCTTCCTGGAAGCTTAGACTCAATACCCTACAAGTCAGCTTGATTGTCATCAGATATTGGAGCTCCTTCATTTTAATGGGATTCACTCTTAAACTGTTAGAAGAAGATGTCTAGCTCAATTTTCTCAATCCTCTGCCATAAAGAGCATTGAGGTATCGTTGTCTGAAGAAAGCCTAGAACAATGGATCATTACCCTGCTCACAGTATTGGACAGCAACATTGAAGCATCTAATCATTTAGACAAACTCTGTATTGAAAGTTATTGTGTCTGTTACACTGGAAAATGTTGGAGAGAGAGCTTCCATTCTATAAATATCTGGTTTAGTTTTGCTAGGGGTTTTCAAATAGGTAACCCATCTGCGAAAGAGCTTTACCACTAAAAAGCTGCTATAGGTACCGTATAATATACATAACCTTAATCTGGAGGAAAACAGTTTATTGCAAAACAGACTATAGGTGAAGGCTGAAGATTTATGTTTTGGTTTGGTTATGCTTCTTGTTTGTTTGTTTGCTTATAAAATATGGCTGTAGCTAATATCATGCTTTGCTGTTACGTTTGTGGTCCAATGCTCAGTACATTCCAATCAAAGGAATGGCCAGATTTATGAGGTTAATCATGCACCTGAGGAGATAGTCAACATTGAGTTAATAGGAAGAGATCAAACAGAGTACGCTATGCAAAGCTGCGAATACAAGGCTGTACTATGTGGTTAACACGACAATTGGACACACCAGCTTACTGGCCAACACACTATGCCAGTGGCCAAGCATTTATAACACTTAGTCACTTAGACCAACAATCAATCCAATTGCGAGATTGGGTTCTCAATTCCACACATATATCTCCGCAAACATAGCTGTTGTTAATTGATTGTGTGAACAATTGCAGAGATGCTTAAGAAATCAAAGCAAGCTTTGTAGTGACGTACTGTAATAAAATTCCAGTAAATACAAGAGAAGAGCTAGGCATAAGGTTTCCCTCCAGCAATACAACAGCCAAGGAAGGAGTAAATTGTTGATTTCCAGTAATTAAGATAGAAATTTAGTCTGGAAAAGGAAATAATAGCCAACAATTATGTTCCCATAGACTGTCGATCTCCTCTAGCTCTCAATTCAATGGTCTGAGATAACCAGCTTTTGTGGCCCTCACAGTGGCTTGAAACAAAATGAGTATTGGCAGTGATCTGATTTGTTAATTGAACAGAAAAGACAGCTATATGCCAAGACGAAGCAACCGATAGCAAATATCAACGATACAATCAATTAACACACCATAAGATAACAGAGGGTTACCCTGGAAACCCAAATGGTAAACTGGCATTTGTTTACACCTGTTGAGATACCCGTGTCAGTTATGAGCAGTAATTTCATTAAGGCATTCGTACTTGGCTTGTCTGAAGGCAGTTTCAATATCAACACATTAGGACCATGGACAGTATGAAGCATGAATCCTCATCACAAGGAGCAAGTTATTAAAAGAAACTTCAAGCACTCCTATTGACAGATAAACGTCTCATCTCTCAAGGTATGACATGCATTAAAATTGAAGGTTGATTTATACTGCAAAATCATATTAAGGTCTGTGGCATATAAACTTTGTATAAGATTGAGGCTAATATTTTCATTAAAGTATATCCTCTCAATTAAGTGTGAAAAGACCTTGAGGGATCTTCAAGGAATTGTGGATCATCTCAGGCTTGTACAGTTGTGGCAAGAATGTGTACAGGTTAACAATGAAATATGGATCAACAGACTTGCGATATGCTTGGCAAACATCTTCAGATACACCAGTGGCACATTTTGCATCAGTAGTCATCTTCAGGGAAGAAGTCAATTTTTCATCAGCAGTTTAAAGTGCATTCTTTTGCAGCAACATTGATTTTTTTTTGGTTGAAGAATTCTAGTACAGCTGCCATTATATATATATTCGAAACATATTTATGACCTTATGAATCTAGCCCATGCTAACATGCTCTAAATTTTAAATTTATCATAGATCAAGAGCAGTCAATGGCCATATTCTGTCCCTGTTTATTTCTTTTTCAGCAAGATTTTCTTTTCAATTCAAATCTAAATCGTTTAAAGTTATGCATCCAGTCAAAACTGGCTACACAATTGCATGCATCGTCTATGCTTCCGTATTTGCAATACATGTTTAAAAGGGATGTTTAGGACAGAGATATCTGGTTTGAATTCCTTGTTACTATTCATATGGGCATGAACTAATCTTCCTTTTGAGAGATTTTTCTTCTGAATGCATTCCTCAAGCAGACATGCATATGTGGAAGAGTTTGAGAACCGGTCCAATGAATGTAAAGAATGCATGCATTTTTCAAGTTGACCCTGCTCGCACACAGTTCTCACTCTGTTGTTTCGGCGTTCGCTGCCTTGGCCTTGAGAGCGCTGGCTGTGGTGTTAATTCTGCTTTTGAGTTGAAGCATCGAATGTTATACTGACTTTATTAGAAGACAATGAAAGTTTTGACAACATGGAAATCATGGTAATCTTCTCAGAACATAGCTACCAAAGTGGGCGAAAAGCTAACACTTTCTGTTTCAATCCTATGAAACCAGAACCCGACTGATTATATATTTTGTTTTTGGAAGGATTGGAACTTCTTTTGACGAAGAAACACTTATAGATTTTGAAAGGCTGGAACCCCCCCTTTTTTTTTAAAGAATTTAAGGAGTAGATTGTTTTAAAAATAAGACTGGTGCGAACTTAGAAATTCAAACAATTATGAGGCCTATTGCATGCACAAAACCAGCCATGTAAATTAGAGGATTTTGCCAAGGAAGCTTGAACTGTGAGTGAATAACGAGCGCAAATAATGGTGCAAATACCAGACCTCTGTGCATCCTAATTGGATAGCCACAGACAGAGGCCCCCAGCAGAGAATAAGTCATAGAAATGAAAGTTATTTGAGAATAAAACCCTCATACCAAATTTAAAGAGCTGACACTGTGTTCACGAATATAATTCTGGTTATTAACAATACTGTAAACGATAAAAGAATTACCCATTCGATCCAAGACTAAAACCCAGAATAACCCAAAGATCATGATGCACACAAGCTTATAACGAAAAACAGAACCGTCACTTCCACCTAGAGTAGAATCACAATATGGAAAAGAAATCGTATCAAGCTGAATAATAACCCGTAGAGGAAATAACATCCATGGTCGCTTATTAGAATAGAGAAAAGAACAACCGACCATAACTTAAATGTGAAAGTCAAACGACATATATACCTACATATTCATGAGAAAAGACAATGTTCAGATTTATAACACTTCAAAGCCGCAGTGTTTCCGGCGTCAAAACCTTACAAGGGCTCTTGCTCTTACAAATGAGCGGGCCAAAACCTAAGGTATTACAACTGAACTTTATCGTTTACATTCTCACATAGTCTGAAGCGCATCTGGTGTAGTGGTATCATAGTACCCTCCCACGGTACTGACCGGGGTTCGATTCCCCGGATGCACAGTTTTCAAAACACTTATATTTTCTCAAACGCCTTATCCATTAGGCCACGGGCGCTACACTGTTGCCGATTCAACATGTTTATAACATGGCTATAATTTGAAATGGCTCTACTTAGCATTCCGACTGGCAATGCCTAATGCGACCACCTCTGCAAATCAATCAGAGACATACAGAAGACCGATTCAACATGTTTATAACATGGCTATAAATTAAAATGGCTCCACTTAGCATTCCGACTGGCAATGCCTAATGCGACCACCTCTGCAAATTAATCAGAGACATACAGAAGAATACCCTTTATCGGGCAGCGGGTAACATGGAGTGCAGCCCCTCCAGGAAAACCTGAAACCCTTCCAGGCAAAGTCTAGAAACCAACCTAATAAGGGAAAAAAAAAAGTAAAATGCCACTTAAACAAGTGCATCCTTTTCCTCCACAATCTAGATAGTTAATGTGGACAAAGACATACCCGAATGGACTTCGCGCGCCATGTCTGGGAGGGGAGCTGCCTGCGCTATGTCTGGGAGGG
>APFE030497664.1:0-10718 GCA_000404065.3 Pinus taeda | reverse complement strand
AACCATCAGAAAGTCTGAGCTAAATTATCTAACTTCATAACAAGTAAGCATTAATATAGAACCCATACTATGCAAGTCAATCTTATCAGAGTAGAGAGGGACACCGTTAAGTCTATTAATACATAAGCCTATGTAAGTCACACGAGATTATCATGGCAAGGAAACTTAGGCAATCATATCATAGAAAAATTGGAACAATAACATAAACATATGAAACTATTTTCATAAACAAACTGGAACTATAACAGAGAGAGAGAGAGAGAGAGAGAGAGAGAGAGAGAGAGTAAGAGTCATCATAGAAACATTTCACACATTTGAAGTCAACTAAAACCTCACTTGGATTCCACCACCAAATAACCACGAATCACCTTTGATTTCCCATGAGCCGAAGATCTTGCCAAGGATCAATTGTCCTCAATTGATCAATGCACTGGGTATTTAATACCATATTTCATGATTTAGTTACCTTTAGCGGCATCCCGCTTTTATGGATTTTTCCAATTGCCTAGCTCTTTTTTTGGAAAAGCTCGTATTTATCTCCCATGAGGATTTTCCTCATTAAAAATTTTCCTTTTATCTCCCGCAAGCTTTTATGTCCGATGGATCTTTATCTCCCCACCATTGCTGGATGGATCACCAATCCATCAAATCTTATCTTAGAATTCACATCTACATCTTTATCATGGAAAGATTCGTCTCTATTCCATTCCTCAATGGATTTGATAAGCAATCTCCTTCTCTTTTGGTGCTCCCACCCTCCAATGATTTATTTTATTAATTATTTAAAAATCGTTTTTTCTTTTCATATTACATTATGACCTACTTTCCTCAAACTTAGGTGTTAGAATAGTTTAACCAAGAAAGGAGGGTATCAAACCTAGATTTCCTCAGCTTAGATTTACAAACATTTAACACACAAGGGAGGATATCACACCTAGCTTTAACTTAGCTTAGTTTTACAATAATTTAGTACATAAGGGAGGAGTGTTACATACTCCCCCCTTTAAATTTTACACCGTCTACAGTGTATCACTACATCATGTCCTTGTTCACAGTTAATTGTTTTCTGAATCAACAACTCTCATGGCTCTGCCATCTGAGACAATTTTTCTGATGTACATCAATCACAAGGAGTTCTCCCAGCACCTATCCTTCCATAGCTACATCGGTCTCAAGGAGTGCTCTCCTTTCATAGCTACGTGTAACATTCTTTTCAAACCATTTGTGAGAATTATAGATGAAATTTTTTAACTATGATAAATATCATAATATCTTACTTAATATTATTAAAGCAGCTATTGCATATCATTTTTTTTATTTGAAGAATGTGTGTTCTCTGCTTGCTTTCTTTCAACCCTTTGTGTTTTTTTCGAACACCTATTTCTTGCAGTCTCTCTACATACAATACACTAGTTAGCATATTTTTTGCATTAATATGGCTACAAGGTCATAACAGATTAGTTCACATAACAATATATATTCTTCGTAATTGTATCCATGCCAAACTACAATTAACAATAGTCACTTATACCAAACTTACTTTCCTTCTTCTGGGTAACCTCCAGGTTTTTTTACCTACACAGGCATCTATCCAATGACTCCATGCATACCTATACACAAGGAATGTTATACACACCAAAACACATTTCATTTTTCAACCTTGTAGCATATGTAGTCATATTGTCTCATATGTACCGTTGTACATAGTCCATCTATGGTACATCCTATAATACTATCCTCATGGTATCACCTGCATAACATGGAATTTATCCACATATTCTTCCACCTTTTAGGTATTAGGTGAGATTTTATTTAGCCATACACCTATTGTACCATTCATTTAAAACCATAATACCTAGTTTTCCTAAATTTCATTTTATGGACATCTAGATTCCATCATGCATATATATGTCTTTTACCTTCACCTCCGAACCACAATCTCCACATGCTCAAGCATGGTTAGTTTGGAGAATTACATCAAAGATCAACCCAATAACATAACCTAAAATTGCAGGTAGAAAATTTCCTCAGAAATAATAAGGATTTAACTCTTTTATACAATTCCAATGAGAAGTTATTTTCTTAACTGCATGCAAACTACTTTTTCCATGTAGAATTTCTAGCTCTTGCCAAAGAGTTTTCACATCTATGTTGCACGTACCTCAACAATTCTAATTTGAAATATACAATTAAACCATTAATGAACTCATTCATTATGCTTTATGCAGAATTACTCACAAAGAAGACATTTTTAGAAAACAAATTCTTCATGCTTTACATGCTTGACCATACCTACTTCATAAGTTTCTTTATCTCAACTTGATCTCATGCTCCAAAAAAAATGAGATGTTCACGCACTTTCTTGTCACAGGCATGATAACCTTCCTAGCCCATCCACACATACTCATATTGCAGAATGTTGCAAGAGATAATCCGCTGCAACCAGAAATCTCTTCATAATGGCTATGGAAATTTGCGTATTTTAATTGCATCGTTGTAAGGCCATTCAAATGCATCTCCGTGGAGAAGCAATATCATCTCATGAAGATCAGAGACTACTTTTGTATCATCAGAAGCACAAATATATGGGGTGATTCAGATCGTCCAAAGATCGATGCTCGCTGCTGACTGAAACAATCTAATCAAATTTGCATTTTTCGAATCAGCAAACAATTTGCAAATTAAGCATGCGATTCTGAAAAATAGAGAAGGGCGTCTGCCTCCTAATTAATAACAGATTCCTGGAGAGTATAGCTTTCAGCACGGTGTAGAGAACAACTTGTAGTTTTTTTATCAGTGCCTCGCCATTTGACTTAGGTATTGACTCCCTTACAGTTTTTGGGGTTCTCTCTTCCTTGATGACCTTTCTCACTGAGCTCCTACTGTTGTTCAATTTCTCTTGACGAACCTTTTGTTTTCTTTTTATCACAACGGTACTGCTTCCACAGTTTTCTTGGTATGAATGCGAGTCAATAAAAATTTGTTGCGGACTTCATTAAACTGCGGAAAACTACTGTAGAGATTCCAATGATACCAATATATTGTGAGAGATCTCACGCTCGAAATCTCGCTGGAAAGATTAAAGGTAGAAGGGGCGCGAGAGTATTTTATAGGTGCTCAACGCCTTGAGAGCCACGAAATTCTGAAATCAATATCTCTTGACGCATTTTACTCATTATCAACAAAAGAACGCATTATATACTTTTCAGAGAAAAGTTGTGCGTAATTTTAACTTTTAAATTTGTATAGAATAAGGGAATTTTTAGTCTCACATTGACTTAGAAAAAACATAACTCATCTTTCATATAATATGGATATAAGAGAACGTTGTAAGACATACAAATATGGATATCTTACAAGTATAGATATCTTATCTTGTAGAACGACTTATATTATTTTCCTGAACATTTGAGATGAACGGTTTAATATTTAATATTATTGAAGATCATTTTTTTCTATGAATTTTTTATAGACTATTTGATTATATATCCTCTAGCCATTTCAAACATTTAAATTTTTTCTTATTTTCTTCTTTCCATTTTGGTTTGACGATTTGTGAACCCACAACCATTATAAAACAAAAGTAGTAGTATGCCATTTGCAAATCCATTATTAGTTAAGGGAACTTATAAATCAATCATTCAATCATTCAAAGAGAAGGCTATCGATCAAAGCTCGAAGCCATCCACTGATTGGTGACAATAGACACCTTGTGTGGTAGTAGTTTGTGGATCCTTCGTGGTGAGCTGCATCCATTAACTAGTGAGTTACCACAAATTCAAAAACACAGTGTCACGAGTTGATATCATCCTTATCTTTTAGTTCATTCATATATTTCTATTTTCACAGGTATTACCTGAAACTTGGTAGCACACCGATGAGTGAGAAAATAATTACGTTATTTCAGAACCATTGAACGAACATTATCATCAGAGGAAAATCTATAATCACCCCTAATAGGGTGTCAAAAAATAAAAGCAAAGAACACAACTCACAATACAAAATAGAAGCAAAAGTGTATATAGTAATATAAGAGGATTCACAAATAAGAAGACCCAAGGGAAAGCATTTTTTTAGTTCAAACCCTAAATTTTAAACAATGGAAGTACTTGTACTCATACATACCGTGGTAATGTTTCTCAAAGCACAAGTATTTTTCTCACGTGTAAAACAATTTTCCACAACATCTTGGACATAATTCCACAGAAATTGCTTACGGAAACTGCTTTTGTAACCCCATTTCCCCCTCCCTTGAAACGAAATATGATAGGACTGCATACATGCAATTATTTATAACCGGTGAAAAGGGTTGCGACTAATCCCAGAGCAATGACACAAGCATCGTTGTTGCAAGAGGAAAGATCTATTCCCTCTGCTCATTTTCCAACTAGAAATGCATTTATACAAGGTGCTTTATTCTATTCTCCATTCCTTTTATCCCTCAAACAGTCAATCAGAGACTTTTGGTTAGACTGGAACATGGGAATCGAATCAATTACTGAGACCAAAAATATACTGTAAGCTTCAACCTGCATCTATAAAGTGGATTTATATTCACCTTTAAACTGCATCTATAAAGTTCATATATGCATCTATAAAGTGGATTTATATTCACAGTTATATGCATCTATAAAGTGCATATATATTCACCTTATCCAGTTGATAGAATTTTTAAGTTTAAAATTCTCATAATTGATTATCCATGTGTAAGCAGAACGAAATAAATGCGATTTAATATCGACATTATAGGAACATGATAACCTCAAACAAATAGTTATTCGTTAATTATTTCAAAAGGGCGTAACGTTAATTACCTATCAGGATAGCTTTGGGCTCATGAATAATGCGAACAATGTCACAGAAGGAGGGGCGTTGGGATTCAAGAGTCTGTCGCAAACATTTAGCAACTATGTATTTTCTATTGCACGGTTGTCAGTACGGAAACACTATCGTCAACTCCGTAACCTCGTCACCTCTCATACCAAGAGCAGGCACGATTGTGGTTGTAGCAATGAAACAACACTACAGCCTTAGCTATCATTAGTCGAGTGCCATACTCATTCTTCCCTTGCTGTAAACTTATGATAAAATAGTAGGCATTACGACGTAAAGGCTCAAAAGAGATAGTGCATATACAAACTAACAGATTATGTGTTTTATAACCACTAGAACAAGGAATCAATATTACTAATCAATGAACAACGGTCTAACCAGGGAAGACACCGCTCCCACTTTCTGTTATCCCTCCCTTAACATTTGTTATAGCAACATTGTTGCTTTCAAGATATTTTTCTTAATTCATTATCATAATTAGGAAACCTACAGTTTTTTTTCCATTCCTTTCTTAAACAAAACTAGAATAATACAAAAAATAGAATGAAATCCATCGTTCTTAAGTTTGCGTGGCTTTTTGGTTTCTTTTATCCATAATTCATGGTTTTAGAATCACCCAAACTAGTGTGCACGATATTTAAGAAACCTTCTACTGTCAGTTGAAAAAAAAGAAACATTGTTTTATCCCTTTAAACTTGTGATATACATTCATAAGGTAGTGTTCTAAATGGAAAGAATGTCAATCTTATCCAATATTGTTGCTTTTTACAAGAAGTTTAATGGATAGCATTATTATATTCGTGAGCAAGGAGAAAATCGACTTCTTCTTTTTTGGGGGTCGAATATTTTCTTACCTCTCCAAATTATTAGACGAGATCAAGATCTCTTGGATGTTTCCCGTCATTTAGCACAACTACAGATAAGTATTTTTCCAATATCCACCACAACTGCACACCAACTATTGGCATATCTATGCCATCCAATCTATATTATATGATTAGGACCATTATTCCAAGCTTGAGCCGTAAAGTTTGGATGAAGCCCATGTCATCCTTATTACACACGTAGTTGTATAGTATCTCTATCCACACGTAATTGTCTATAGTGCAATGGAAAACAACATCAATAGAGTTTTTTTTATTTCTTGTTTTTTGTTCACACACTATCCCTGGTGTTGATGATTAATTTAGAAACGTATGCTGATTCGGACTCCATTCCCCGTTGAAAATCCCCTGTGCAGGACTGGAGGTTCGACTTCACTCCAACCCATTCTCCATCCTATGGCCTGAATTGTAGCCCTCCAACATCTTCCTGAGTTAGCACAGTCAGAGTCGCTTCATCTTAGTGGCAACCCATCCCCAAAGAAAGCTTCGGCACAGGGCATGGCAAATCATGATTTAACCTTAGATGAGAAATGGGACCCTCAGTTGGTATGGAAACAAAGCATCATCCAACCGCCAAACACTGTGATGCTCTAGAGAGAGGAAAAACTCGATCGATGCCCAAACGCACTTGGGAAGCACTCTTAACACTCATTCTCCTTGTTGTGATATTCTGTCGAGGAGAATATTACTTGGATGGTTGTTAACTAATGGGTATGCCCATACAAATCTTATATACACAACATATATATTGCACTCGGATTCAATCTTGGGTGAGGCCGCTTATGCTATCTATTGACCCAAATTTTAATATATATCCCAAAAATGTATAACGTAGAAATCAATCCATGATACGCGTATGGAAGGTAATTAATTTTTCAACTGTAAAAGTTAATTTTTATTTTAAGGAATAATATCCCCTTGTTCTATGTCTCAAAAATTGAACTTACACCATCATCTTATTTTTATGTATAAAATTTTAATTTTGGTGGCTTAACTCAATTTAATCACCATGCATAAATTAATTCTAACTTTGTTCTTCGTACCAGGGTTTTTTAAAACCTCCATGACACATCCAAATTAAAGATTAGAGTATGGATGGCTATGCTATGCTCTTGACGTTTCAACCCTCACGCTTATAATTATTTAATTTTAGACCATATACACCGTCATTTACATTCTATAATATATCGGTCCATAATTTATATATGGGAGGGTATTGTTTTTTTCCAATTTCTATATTTTCTTTTATCTTAAGAATAATATCTCATGTTCCATGTTTTGACAATCTACCTTACCTTATAGGTTTCAAACTCTTTTGTTGTTCAACATATGTATTTATGTTGTCCCTTCCTAACAAATTCATTTTATGACAAACATAAATATTGCATACAACAAGAACTCCAAATGGGCTTCCCCATTCTTTTCTCTAAACATTTTTAATATTTAGATTCGATTTTAAGGAGTCTAGATTTAACACTTGTACTAGGACCCTTTAGAAGAGTTTGTGGTAGTGAGGCCAATTTTAGGCTAAAACATGTCCATACCCTATGGAGGCGTATTGGCCCATAGGCCGTAAGGCTTGAAATTGATTTCTCCAATACCATTTGTAACGAACCTCCTAACCCTACCTTGGAATTTAGCCTCTAGGACCATAAATTTAAAATTTTTGGTTCATTCACAGTCAAAGCTTTAGCCCTCTTTGCAAATCTTGTCTTCTAATTTACCTCGGCCATATTACTATTACGCCATAGTACAAATTTCTCATTAATAGTTTTACTGGTTCTCTTATATGGAACCTTACATTCATTAACATATCTGATGTATGTGACCAACCATTAAACTTGTGATAAGAGGCACCCTATCAAAATATCTGGGTAAATCTCTACCAACACTAGTGGAAATTAATTTCATGATCATTGTAGTGTAAACTACTCTATTCACCATAATTTCATTCCCAGGCATAGTAGTTAGACTTGCAACATTGATACTTAACCCATTAGTCATAAAATGGGAAACATTATTTCCTCAATTGGTGAGTATGCGTAAGTAGATATCACTTTAGAGCATTATGATCATACCATATCTCTGTAGTGAATGTAATACAATCAGTTAGCGACTCCATAGGCATCTCACATATTCATACATAATCTTAGTGTAGACCATGTTAGTATATATATCACGGCCTGCCATGCTTCCATTACTAACTCTATTCTTAGATGTAAAAGAGGTCATATGTATAATACTACCATCACTTTCATAGTAATACATTAGCACAGGTACTCTAATTATTTGTCAATCCATTTAATGTACTTCTACAAATAACTTCACACTAGAAAGCCACATCCAAGTTGATCATGAGAAATCTAACGTTGTGACACCAATAACAACAACTAATTACCCTGATTCCACCATTTCTCATATACATTAAAAGTCACATACATAAGACAGTAATTATTTCCATACATATAACACCTCGTATATACAACTGAGCTACATGGGTTAACCATTTTAATAGTAGGAAAGAGAGATAAGAAATGAACCATCAGCATACCTGAGCTAAATGATTTAACTTCATAACAAGTAAGGATTAATATAGAACCCATTCCATTTAAGTGAATCTCATCAAAGTAGATAGAAACACCACTAAGTCTATTAATACATAATCCTATGTAATTCTCGCGACAATATCATGGTGAGGAGACTTAGGCAATCATCCCATAGAAAAACTAGAACAATAACATAAACCTATGAAACTATTCTCATAAACAAACTGAAACTACAATAGCGAGAGAGAGAGAGAGAGAGAGTCATCATACAAACATTCCACGCATTTGACACCAAGAAAAACCTCACCTGGAGAGAGGAGCACCACCACCCAGCCATGAATCACCATTGATTCCCCCCGAGCCAAAGATCTTGCCAAGCATCAATTTTTCTCAATTAATCAATGCACTAGGTATTTAATACCCTCTTTCATGATTTAGTTACCATTAGCGGTGTCCTGTTTTTGTGGCTTTTTTTAATTTCCTAAGACTTTTTTGAAAAACCTCGTATTTATCTCCCACGAGGCTTTTCATCATAAAAGCTTGTATTTACCTCCCACAAAGCTTTTATGTCCAATGGATCTTTATCTCCCATCCATCCGATGGATCACCAATCCATCGAAGCATATCTAGAGTCACATGTAGAAGCTTTATCATGAAAGATTCATCTCTATCCCATTCCTCAATGGGATTTTGCAAGCATCTCCTCACTCTTGGTGCTCCACCCTCCAAGTGGTTTATTTTATTAATTTATTTAATAACAAATTTTCTTTTCATATTACATATCACCTAGCTTTCCTCATCTTAGGTTTAGAATAATTTAACCCACAAAGGAGGGTATCAAACCTAGCTTTCCTCATCTTAGGTTTACAAGAGCTTAACACACAAGGGAGGATATCACACCTAGCTTTAACATAGCTCAGGTTTACAATAATTTAGTACACAAGGGAGGGGTTTTGCACTCACCGCACCACAGCACCTCCAGGCAACAGACCTCTAGCACTGTCATGCATTCAACATCTCCACGTAGCAAACTATAAATGGAAGTGGGAAACTAGCAGAATACAAGAGTTACAAGTCTAAATTGGGACCTATGCTCTGATACCATGTGAGGCTAGGAGGTAGCTCAAAGCAATTGTGATTTTGCATTAAGATTGATCATATATATGTACATGCAGGGAGAGACTCTTGGGCTTCATCTCCTAGTGTCTCTTCATATTCCAATTCTCTTTATTTTATATTTGCATTATTTTACATGGATTACCTAATCCCAAAGATTAGGTGTCAACACATGTCATTTCGCAATATGTACTCAAATAAAATTTCAAATTCTTCATTAGCTACAAAAGAAATCATTATAAATATTTAATATATCAATAAAGTAGATTTCGTAAATAATATTTCATGTATAATAAAATCAAGAACCCATAAAATTATCTACCAGCACTAACCCAACCTAAAAAAAACTAATAATATCATGTAATAAATTACTAATAATCTAGTGTCATAAACAAAAAAGACTAACTAGATGCAATAGAGAAGCAAATGAAACGTTATATAATAGTTAACCGGAAAATATAATAGAAATGAGACATTATATAATAACTAACTGAAAAATATAATAACAACAAATATTGCATGTTTATTGTCCATATATGGTCTATATTGGAGTTGGGCTTCAAGATTTTTTATTTTTAAATAAATGGGTGGATGTGACTTGTTTTCAAGGCAATATTCTTGGTCTAATATATTATCCAAAGGATGACATGAAAAGTATGTGAAAGGTGTTTAGTTTCAAATAATAATAAAAAATCAAAGAATAACATATTTAATTTTAAAAACCTTGAGGAATTTTGATTTTTATATAAATGAGTGGACAAAATTTGATTTCAAGAGAACATTTTTTGTCTTATACACCATCCAAGGCATGATATGAAAACTATTTGACACCGTTTTTAGTTTCAAATCAAAGAAAATCAAAGAATAACATATTTAATTTTAAAAACTTTGAAGAATTTTGATTTTTAAATAAGTGAGTGAGAGGGTTTGATTTCAATTTTCGTTTAGAAGATTATGAACTATAAATTAGAATAACTCTGAAAAACGTGATTAATTTAAGCAAATCAAAGTGCTTGAATGTGACATATAGCGATGTAAAAACACATGCAACATTTGACATCTCATTCTCTCTCATTAGATGAGTTAGATGAAATAGTGAAATTTAGATGATTTTTTGTGTTTCTTTTATCATTTCATTTTTATGAAAATTTTAGGGTGCCAATTTTTTAAAATGGTTAAATGCTCATTTTCTCTCATCTCTTTTATATTTTGAATCCTCCTCCTCACTCTAATAAATTTTGTTTTCATTATTTTAACATCATTCAATTTCAGTGATTGGATCACAAGTAACCCTTACAAATGGAAGATAGTGGGGTATGTCAAAATAGTGTTATTTGAC
>APFE030497659.1:0-27077 GCA_000404065.3 Pinus taeda | reverse complement strand
TCTTCATCTGAAATTTTAATATCAATAGATGATAACTGACTTACCATAGTATTAAACGCATTCAAATGCTCTGTCACCGAGTCTCCATCTTTCATCCTCAGGTTATATAGCTTTTTCCACAGGAATAGTTTATTTACCAGAGACTTACATTGGTACAAAGTCCCTAACTTGTCCCACAGAGCCTTCGCCGTAGCTTCCCCTGATACATTCAACAATACTGAATCTGAGACACACAATCGTATTGTGCTCTTTGCCTTCCGATCCAACTTCTTCCATTCTTCATCGGTCACACCCGTTGGTTTAGTACCCGGATCTACCGCGATCCACTGATCTTTATCCACCAACAGATCCTCCATCTTGAGTTTCCACAACTCAAAAACTCTGACCATTGAACTTCTCAATCTCTATCTTTCCGTTGCTCGCCATCTTCTTTCACCACCAGAATCGATCTCGCAATTTCCCAAACTTGAACAGGGTTCACCACAGCACAAAGGCCCGAGCGAAACCCCTTAGCAACAAAGGCGTCCCCTTGAAGCCAAAACAACTCTGATACCAAATGTAGGTTTTTAACCCCGTACAGAAATTACCTGCATACGAATTCTAAATCACAGGAAAAATAAAAATGCGAGAGCATAACACATAAAACACATATACACAGAGATTTCCCACTGGATCCCAAAACCGGGACTAACAGCTTGATTTTTCATTATATTCCTTTCAATGTTACAATACATATTTATACATGCCGAAGCATCCAATACCATGCACTGAAAAACCATCACGTCCAATACCATGGACCAAAAAACCATTGATCCAATACCATGGACCGAAAACCATCGCGTCCAAAAAACATGTGCCAAAATCATGCACAAAACCATAGGTTGGTCCGCCCAACCTAACATAGGGTCGAAAACCAAAATTTTCCAGGGCGCTGCCCCGGACCCCATAAAGTGGGGTTACGGGTACCCATCAAACCCCCTGTTAACTATGTGGAAAGAATATAACACATCCAAACACTGTGGGTGATCCGTTGAGTAGAATTAACAGGACTAGAGTTGATAACATCGAAATTATCCAACTTATCCTTCTTACATAAAACATGAATGCCTTCAATATTCCCTGTAGATAATTCCAATTCAGACGATCATAGGATTTTGACAAGTATAATTTAACGAGCATTCCTTTGCTTTTTCTTATCTTTAATGAATGAATTGCCTCTTCTACCACCACTATGGCATTTTTCATTTGTCTTCCTTTAATGAACCATGTCTTTTCCTGAGATATTAATCCAGGTAATATAGTTTTTAAGCGATTGACCATAATTGTAGGGACGATTTTGTATATGACGTTACAAAGTGCTAATGGTTTGAACCCTTGTCATTCTTCCGAATGATTTGTCTTTGTAATTAGGGCCAGAAGTGTGGAGTTCGGAGCCAAGTGCATTCTTTTTTGTGCATCTAGACTCGTCAACTAATTTCACAATACCTTTTCCCATGAATAGTCATGTCACCTAGAAGAATTATGCTCTATATCTATCTTGCCCTGGTGCTTTGTTTCTCACCATATTTTTGATGACTTCTTATACCTTTATTTTTGATATTTCTCTTAACAGGGCCATGTTTTGGTCTCTACTCACTAGATTGGGAATCTGATGTCTTATTTTGTTTATATTCTCCTCCCTACTTATATTAGGTTATGTCAGTAGCCTTTTGAGGTCTTGCACTAACAAATTCTCCATGTCTTCGTTTTGAGTAAGTTGATTTCCTTGCTAGTCTACTAGGGAAAATATCCTATTCTCTTGCCTATGATGGATCATTGCTTTGTGAAAAAACCTTGTATTGTTTCTCCTTCCTTTAACCATTGAATTCAGGATTTAATATTCCACAATATTTCATGTTATTGTATCCTTTCCCCCATTTTATTAATCAGCTGTCCTTACCCCTCCACTAGCAATTCAACTTTGCCGTCATTAATAATTTGTTGTTGTACTTTCTTCATCTTGGCTTGGATCAACTCTTGTTCCTGATGTATGTTGCCAAATTCATCCTTGTTCCAATTCTTTATCTTTCCTTTTAGTTGTTTAAGTCTGACTTGAAAGATGTGCATCAGATTTATCCCTTCTTTCTCACTCCCATTCCAACACTCAATTTTTCTATGAGTGTCGGTTCTCTTAGCCAAAATGCCTTGAACCTAAATGGTCTATTTTGATTTCCTTGTTTCATTTCTACTTCTGCTTTAATAGGCCAGTGGTCTGAACCTAGATATGGTATAATTGTAGCCTCATAGAATACACCTTTGCTAATGAAGTTTTTTGTAACGAAGAATCTGTATAGACGAGAAGCTATTTGTCTGCTCCCTCACCTTTTATTATTCCATGTATATTTTCCATTTATTATTGGGATATCCACCAAATGTATTTCTTCTTGTATATCTCTGAATTTCTTCATTTTCACCTCTTCTCTTCATAGTCCCCCTCTTTTCTCCTCTATTATTGTTTTCAAGTTAATGTTTCCTTCTAATAACCAAAGATTTTCTTTGTGTAGTCAACTCAATGTCTTTATTTTCTACAGGAAATTTTCCTTTTCCATTGGTATATGAGGGTCGTATACTACAGAGACTAGGAATCGTTCTCTGTTTCCTATCAAGAGAAACTGCCCTCTGAGGATTCTCTTCATGCCTATCTAGTAATCCATTGTGATCTCTGTTGGGTTCCACAGTGTTTCAATTGTTCCTGTACTACCTCTCACATCTATAGTCATGCATTCATACCATGGTTTTATTTTACTTAATATTTCTTCAATTTTCCCTTTTGTAATCTTTATTTCTTGTAGCAGCATGAATTGGGGTTTTTCTTTTCATATTCTCTTAGTTAAGTGTCTCTATTTAACTCTGCTATTGAGGCCTCTTATGTTGCATGATGTAATTATCATTAAGGCACTTTGTTTATTTGTTGGTATACCACTCATAGTGGTACCACCCTACCTGTATTCGCTGACATTTCTCCCATAATCAGTATGGATTCCTATAGGTTTCTCTAACCTCTTTCCTTTCCTCCTTTCATTTTATTTGAGTATTCTTGGGGGTTTTCCTGATGCATCCCATCTTGTTGTGCCATCTCCACTTGTCCCTATCCTTGCTTAGCTTGATACTGTTGGAATGTCTCACTGTATAGTCTTTTTTGGTCTTCTAGTATAAATCTTTCATCTAAGTGTCTCCATTTATTTAGTAGTTTCTTGAACACCTCCTATTCCATACTTAGTTCCCCTCCCTTGCTTGGGTCAATTTCCACTATGGTGTTTTCCATCCTCTCCCTATCCTCCTTATCCTCTTTATCTACCAGCTCTCTTTGAGATTTCCTCTTGGGGTTGGGATTGCCTTGACTCAAACTGCTCTACTTTCCTTTTCGCTGATAACCCATATTTTGGACCTCATTTTATTCCTCTTCTTCTCCTTGTGGCGCTCCAAAGTTGTTCGTTCTTCTTGGCTGAGTTTGATATTCTTTTTTCCATATGCTAGTAGTTTCTTTTGCTTGTCTCCTCTTCATTTTAACTTCTTGAAACCCTTCCTTATCTTCTTGAGGTTTCCTCTATTTCTTTTGCATGTTCTCTCCCTCCTATAAGTTCAATGGACAATCCTTAAATAGGTGGCCATACTCATGACATCTAAAGCATCTGAACGAGATGCATTTGTAGTCTATGGTTTGTTGCCACACTTCTTCATGATATTCTAGCTCCACTGACTTAGGTATAGGTTCAGCGATGTTCATGTATATACATATTATCACATATGAATTGTATCTGCCTCTTTTTTCATTTCTACTATTTTGACAGATATTCGTATCATATTTCCAATGCCCTCTAGTATTTATGGGTCCCAGAAATCCATTCAGAGACTGAATAATCTAAACCAAACTCGGGCTGCCAGAAATTTTTCCTTTTCTCGATCATAACATTCTTCACAATCCCTCATAAAAAAGCCAACATTATAATGAAAGTAAGCACCATTTTCAAATACTTTTTCTTTATCTTGAACATTTGAGAATATTATTGTGAAGAAGCCTGTAACTCCCAACTTGAGCTTGATATGATCTTTGGGTTGCCATTTCTATTGTATCAATTTAGTGAGGTCGCTCTCTTTCAGCGAGACTCCGATGAACTTACAAATTAGTGCATGACCTTTCATGTAGCTTCTGTATTGCTGCAGTTTCTTCGTCGGGACGATGAATCTCGGTTTCTTTGTCACACGTGATAGACATTCTCCTCTACAGCATGCTTTCCATTGAACCTCGAGGACAAGTCCTAACATTTTGTTTTTTTCTCCTCTTAGCTTTAGGTTGCTTGCATTCTGGCATCCCCTGTTGCCTTGTTTCGATAGGAGGGGATCTCTCCCCACCCTTCCTCATCTATAATTCCGACCTTGTTGTCAGCCTCCTAGTTTGCAGCTTTGCAGATGTCGGCAGAGTTTAGGAAATGGTTACATTTAGCTCATGGCTACCACAATGCCATTTCTTATTATTATATTATTATAATTATATTTTTTATATAATTTAATTATTTTATAATAAAATATATTAATTTTAATTTACTTTTTAACCCATTTTAATTTCTAATTAAATTTTATTTTATAATTGTATATAATTTTTTTGAAATCAATGAATTTAATTTGTAATTACAAATAAACTAGTCCAAATTAAGAGATAATTGTGATTAAATTTGATACATTTTAATTATAATTTTCATAATTATAGCAGACGCAAAGTTTTTTCCAAAATTCTGGCAATCTTCACGCTTCAATTTTGGAAGCTCATAAGTTGAGCTTTACTTGGACAAATGAGGACTAGGATGGCTCGTTGGATAGATAAAATCATGCAGAATGTTTCTAAAGTAGTTGGATGACCAGGTTGAGTCATTTAATGAGCATAAGATCAAGCTTTGAATTATTCAACAAAACTAATTTTCTGAGTTTAATTTTCTACATTTTCATTTTCTCTTAACGTGTGTTGAATACATATCCATTTGACTATATTATCCTTAACCAATTAGATATTTACAAGGATAAATGCAAAGATAAAAAATTATTTTATTTATTTATTTAATTTATCTTTAATTGAAGATATTTTATTTTCCATATTTGACCTTTTTTATTTTAATTCGCATTTTAACTAAATTTTGATTGGTTCTAACAAGAAAGCAATTGAAGAGATGAGGAGGAACATATTTCAATCAATGGGATTTCTCCAGTGATAGAACAATAAGAATTTGGACTAATGAAAATGGTTCAAGAAGAATGTTCTACAACAACTCTCTTATTTTAGAATTCATTTTGTAATTATAACTAGTGGTTTGTAGAATGTAATAAGGGCTTCTCTCTTCTAAAATTTTGTAAATCTAAAATAACTATTGTAATAGGGCTTTCAAGCTATAGGTAGAGAGGATCAATCTAAAATCTCAAAATTAATGGGATTTTTTTTTTTTCATTTTCAACTATGTATGAGAGGAAAAGTCTGTGCTATTGAAACTTTTTATTTTAGCAGCAAAGTTTATGTTTTCACAAAGATTGTTGGAGAACAATACAAGGAACAAAGCAAGAGACCAATTTAAAATTAGTTTGTATTTTAAGTACTATTATTTTTAATGAAAATTTCATCTTTTTAATGAGTGATTTGTGTAAAATGTCTTTCATATTGAGCACTATTGTTTAATGTGAAAATGAGATTCCTTTTTAATTAGCTATCTAGTTCATTAGCTTCATATATATGTTGTTAATTTCCTCTTTTTCTCTTATGCTTAAACCGAATTTCGCTAAATTTGTTAATTGTACATAGTAGGTTGAAATTTTCTTTTCATAATTTAGTTGCAGTTTTACTCCTGTTGATGGATCTGTAAATGCATGTAGGATTTAGAATGAGAGAATGGTTACATGGGAAGTACGACTATATTTACTCATGTTTCATTTCATTCATTTAGAATTAGGGACATGTTAATTTAGATCTAGACTCATTTTTTGTTTGCATTTAGATCTTTCCATCCCCTTTCATGTTTTTGAAAGTGGCTTAGAACATATTAGAGTTCTTATATAGTCAGATCATTCACACTTGTAAACCACTTAATTGTCTTTGTTTCGCAAAACTTCATTGTTAAAAAAATGATTTTTGTGATAAAATCATATATGAATAATTTCTAAGGAATCGCTATGGCTTGGAATTTTTTAATTCATAAGTATTTCTGAAGGCTCATTGTCACCTCTTTTCCTCTACTGTAAATATGAAAAATTATTCTAGGTATGCATTAACATGTTCATCTTTATCTATTTTTAGTTTCCTCTTTTTCATAGTTTATTTCTTTCTATTAGGTTTCTTTTGCAAGTCTTCATTCACTTGATTTTTGAGACTTGAGATAAGCAAGAAGCCAACCCTTTCTAATATGCAACATGCCTAGGGAAGTATTTGTTGTTTCATCAGAATTTAGGTATTCTTTTTTTTTTTTTGCTTCTTTTCATTAAAACCATAATAGGCCTTTAATTCATTATCGAAAGATTTCATATCAGATAATTATGATATCGTAACTCTCATAAAAACGTTATGATAAAATAATTCTCTAATCAAATATTTTTGACAGTTAATATAATATTAAAGGGGGTTTTGTTAAAGGGAACATTGAGTTGGGTGCTTCTTTTTAAATAATAATAAAAAAAAAACTTTAATATTTCTTGACCCCACAACCTCCACTTGCTTATCGGCCTTCACAAATATCATAACTTATAAAGTGTGCTATGCTAAAAAACTCCCAATATCCCAATCATCTGAAATTCTAATATTTTGATCTCCTGATGTCTAGATACCCAATAACCCGATATCTTGCATCTAATGATCTTATCCATGATTTTCTCTATGATCTGTTATAAATCTTACAATTTTCGATTTGAGTTGAAACATTCCATCACACTCATTCATATTGTCTTTCCGTTTAGTGATATTACTTTCTTTTGAAGTGACTCAGAGCCTATAATTGGTGAATTTTGGAATCTGGATCCTCTACGTTTCATTTTTCCAAGATCTTTCCTTAGAATTTCAAACTTATGGCTTATTGGACTCTTGGGTTTGTATTATATCAAAAGCGTTTAGAACAAAAACCTGAGATTTACCTCTCCGAGAACCATAATGCCTTTCCTCCACTATCACGTCCATTGCACTTATTAAAGGAAATGGCCCCTATTTCATTGTATTCACTCAAATCTTGTGGTCTCAAAGTCTTGTAGATTTATTTGAACTTCAAAGAGGTTTTCAATATGTTCCACACCGTATTTATTGTCATATTTATTAAATCTCCAACTAATTTCCTCAGAATGTTATTTTACAGGTAAATGTAAGTGCTCTTGCAAATATTTTTACAAGACTTCAAGTTTTCTCAATATCGGAATGAAAGTCATTGAAACTACTTTATAAGCACTAACGAAACTTTTACCTCTAATACATGAATGTTTGATGTACTATAAAGGCAATGTTCCCACATTATACATTTAGAGAAACATTCATTATTGGACATGATCAATATCGTAATTTTTGTTTGTGAAAGGTACAAAAAAATTTTGTTCCAAGATATTGCTCCCCTTTAATATTTTATATATTGGGACTTCTTATATCATAGGTGAAATTTAATTAAACTTATGAAAACAATTGTCGCTGGAAACATTATGATGCAAGGATTTTGTTTATTGGAGATTTTCCCATTAATAATTTTGGAAAACTTGAGCTCTTACCTTTCACTTTCACTGTCTTAGAAACTTGTAAATTCAAAATATCAAGTTCAGTATCTACATAGGTCTCTAATCAATTCATTCACTATGCTCACATGAAATCTTGTTTAATTATATTTGTATATATATACTACTTTCATGTTATCATGGTGGTCAAGAGCTTGGATGTATTTTAATCATAATTTTGTCAAATCCATGTATTCATTCATTGGGAAATACATTCTTCAGAGTATGTGCATGTGGGACTCTTTTTACTCTTCTCTATAATTTGCTTCACTAATGAGAAATTTCATGACATGCAGTTTATTTATGTTTTTGACTTTGACTAATTATTGGATGCAAATTTTTTTACCTCAATCATCTTTTAGTGAGAATATTCATTTTCTTTTCAAGGCACCCTTGAGAAACCACTATGGTAAGTGCAACAATTGACAATGAATTTGGAACACGTAAAAGTAATCGACCATGGTTAGTTCATGTTTAAATTCTCGTTTATGTGAATTTTTGATATATTTCTCCATACTTATCATATAAAGATTCAATTCCTCTTCTTATACATAACTTCTACATTATTTGGGATTTTAAATTGATTTCAATATTTTAGGGCTAATATACATTCAGACGAAGAAAAAAAAATCCAACATTCATCATTGTAATGCATAAAGAAGCATTTATTCATTCTCATTTCTAATGGATTTGGTTTACCTACAATTCCTTTAGAATAAAACATTTCTTTCTTCTAGCTTACTCCTTGCTTTAATTTATATTTAATAGACAATTATTTTTGGTTGATAAGATTTCAGAAAATTCAAGTTCTTAATAATTTTAATTTTAATTAATAGAAAATCTATCTGTTATTGGAGAAGATGATATCTCTCAGGTAATATTAAATGAAATTCTCGAATGGTAAGTTTCATATTCCCACTTCCTTTCATTTTCATTTCTTTTCTTTTGGTTTTAGTTTCATTTTTTAGTTTTTGCTAATATAAAAATATGTTTCGTAGTTCTTCATGATCCATTTTCACACCTCTACAATATCATATTTGGATCTTATTCTCCTTGTTAGATTCCGATTTTTTAAGTAGAAGTAATGATTGTTCATCAAATTAGCTACACTAGGGAGCTTCTGAACCTTTGTTTTGTT
The DNA here is from genome assembly GCA_000404065.3 of Pinus taeda. NCBI lineage: Eukaryota > Viridiplantae > Streptophyta > Pinopsida > Pinales > Pinaceae > Pinus > Pinus taeda. Next base: position 18,178 of record APFE030497659.1, on the reverse strand, counting down.
AATAAGGATTTTTTTATTAGAAAATGGTTAAGATGATTTTATGTAGGATTTTTTTTTGGAACAAGAAAATTTGTAGCACACACACACTTCTCATTAGCCTATTATCTCCCATCACTGTTATTCACCCTTCACTTTTTGAGAGCCTCATTTCTTATAACTCTGCAAGATAAAATTTATTAAAATCTTGACATAAAATGAACATTCACATGCTTATCCTATTTTACTCTTATGTTGAAACTATTGTATAATTAGTCTTGTTGGGTTTGTTTTTTTAGTTTAATTTGGGCTTATCTTTCAACTTTTCCTTTCTTCATTTCACACTTTTAAAGTTTGTTTTTCAATTTATTTTTTTGTGTTTGATTTTCACCAATTCACCATGATTTACTTCGACGGCCTTTTCCTCACCCAACAATGGTTGGCATACATGGTAAATTTTTACTTTGTTTATTTCAGTGAATTTCATTTATCAGTAGAGGTATAACTTTATGGAACCATAAAGCCCTATTTCTTTAAATATTTTTCATGGAGGAACACACATCCTTTCTAAGGATATGGTTTACACTATCAATGGGAATATATATGGTTTTTTTCTAAGCCTATCCTGGATAACAAACTCGACAAGATTTGGAGGCTCAAATCCAATCATAAACATTGCTTTTCAAACTTGGAGGAAATATTGAAGCCTTTCACTGAGCTCATGATGGGTTTCTTTACCTAGTGTTTGGCCCTATGTGACCTAGCCTTGGGTGGGAAGCTCCAATACATAGGTGTAGCCTAACCCAAGTGTCTTATTTATGAAAAATATGGAAATGATTCAACAACCATTATAGTTTCATTAATTTCCGAAGTCAACTTGGTGATAATTAATTGTAACATAGGTTCTCATCTTCATATGGAAAAAAATAAATAAATGTTTTTTAGAAGAAATATGGCTTAACAAAAGGCTAACATCGTATAATAGTGTCACTACTTGTGAAAACTTAGACTTGTATTTTACTTATTGGAAGGTGAAAATGGAGATCCTACACTAAACTAGTTACTTAAGTTTTTGGGTGATGTGACTCATACAATGAGAATGAAATTTCTTTCTTACTCCACGTCATACTTTTCCCTCTTCCAAATATCTAAAATTCATCGTAGGTAAAATGTTACCAAATAGTGTAAAGATTTGCAATAGTTATCCCCCTCTACTTGTTCAACAAAATAAAAATATCATGACGATAGCACTCAATATTATATGTGTTGGGAATCCTCCAGAGCCTAACAAAGGAAATTATGGGAGGTAATCTATCATCACAAACCATAAGAAAATTTTCGAAGGTTGGATACCAACCCCAAAGATAAGGATTACCATCCTCGTGACATGTGTGTTATTCCTATTACTACATGACTTTTAAACTCTTCTATGCAAGCCAACTTACCTTTAGTTTTATTGTGATGCTTATTATAGGTTTTACCATAAATTTTATCGTAGCCTCGATGTTATTTTTCACTTGAATTGATAGGTTGCTAGGTTACCATGCTTTCTATACTAATTTTTGTGATTTCTAACCCCAATAGTGCAAAAGAGACAATCGACGCTAATCACAGAAAGGAACACCCAAAATAAAAAACACATACTAATTACCTAGAACCCATTGACTGAATAAACATTATATAGCCAAGCACTCCTCAATAAGTCAAGAGAATCCAACAAATCCATTTCAGTAGGAAGAAATTATGATTTCCTCGGATGAAAGGGGATTTGGTCATAAGTGTCAAGAACACTCTCAACTGCTTGTTAACATATATGTTTTCTCATTCCTATCTCAAATTTTCCCAAATTATTAGCTATATCTATTGTACTATTAGATAATTTTATTCATAATAATTCCCAAGATGAAAAGTAACCTACTTAGTAGGTTTATTGGTCAAAGCCACTTATCCCACAATACAATGAAAGTATTAATCTACCAACATCTACCAACACGTAAAATTCATGCCACAGAGAGAGTTATGAGAGATCCTACTGGGGAAGACTTATATTCATACTCCAAAGGCTCTTTTACTTCTTCATCTTTAGCATCTTCACCATCCCAAACACTTTTTTCCTTCTCCTTACTAGGAACAGGAACAACTAGTACAAAGTCCTCTAGTTCTAAGCATCATTTGCAAGAAATCATGAATTATATATATAATATATATATATATATATATATATATATATATATATATATTATATATATATATATATATTATCTATATATATATATTATATATATTGTTTGCTTGAAATAAAATTATATCGTAAACACAAATATCAATACCTCAATACAAAAATACAAAAATATTTAATATATATATTCACAAATTCACATCTACTTCTTAAACTGTAAAATAAAAGCCTCATACAACATGGCACGTACTTAAAAATCATAGGTAAAAATATAAATATCTCTCAAAGTATGAAAACATCCTAACAAAATCTCATCTAAGTGACATGTTTTATGACTGTTCAAAACATATTTCTGGCAAGATACACAATCCTTATTTTTAGATGGGCAAAAATCCACATATATAAGCCTATTTTGGAAGAAATAAAATTGTTATTTGACTAATCTAAGGCCCAAAGTAATATTTCTTCATGGCTAATCAAGGGTAAAAAAAATGATTGTAATAATATTCCAATTAACAAAAGTCAAATAATCATTTTACCTTCATAGAAATTGCATTTAACAACTTTCCTTAAAACCAACCAAACGTAACATGTTAGAATCAATGAATGTGATGCATGAAAGTAAATAAGTAAAATCCTCTAACTTTAATTTTAAAAGCATTTATTTTACAAGGAGAATTATATATTATAACAGAGATAATTAGAACATGCAAATGAAATGAAACTATATAAATATCCATTGATGACCAGAACAGGTCAAAGGGAATGCAATGTACAACATATCAAAAAGGAAATAAGGAGAGTCTAAAATTCATCTCCTAAACAAGAAATATAAAATCACATGCTAAGAGAAAAACATTATTGTGATATATATCAAATATAGTCAGGTACATGGTCTAAATTTGCAAAAAAAAAATAGAATAGAAGCACTAGGAAAGGAATATCAATCAGGATCATCTTTAAGATCAGGAATGGTTGTTGACCTAAAAAACCTCTCTAATCATGTACTCTATAGAATGGCCTATTCTTATGATGGATTACGTAGAGAATCTTAGTGGCCTCCATGCGTTATAAAAGGGGATAGAAATTAGGTGGTTAAAGGAGGCTTCATAAATTTACTAAGACTAGTACAAACGAATGCTTTCACTCGTACTGAAACTTTCATTACCATTTTATTCATAGAAGAATAATGTTCTATTTCCCTCTAAGAATTTCAATAATAACCTAATGATGTTGACAATCAAAAGGTAAGTTTGAAGTGAGCATATAAAGTAAATATTGATTATATGGGTCATTGAAGCCATCTTTTATAATTGGCACATATTACAATTAACTAAAAACACTCAAAATGATAAAAGTATCCACGTAGTATCAATTGTTCGTAGCTACATGGAAACAATATTTTTACATACAAACAACAACTATGACAATAGGTACGAGATAAACACTAAAATACAAATTTCTTGATACTCAAATCTTATGGTTGTTCTCCAATAACACAAACAGATGTTTAATAACAATACATGTGATATGTTTCTATGCACAAAGCCTAGATATGGTATGTTGAAGAAAAAATTATCACGAGAAGAGGAGAAAAATGTACCTAACATATATATCCAACCCATAGCCGACACATGAACACTTATCATTCATTTCTTCAACAAATAAAAGAAATGAAAAAATGTTATTTTTTCTACTTCCTCTGATCATCCCATTCTGAACCTTCCAATCTTGTTTAAACCCTTACTTGGACGATCCTTGAGAAGTATGTCTTCATAGGCCTTCAATGGATAATGACAAACATGAGACTCTCCCAACTAGTATTTCTTTCCACTGCCTTCACTCTCTTCAATTTTTCCAGCATGTTTGATAGAAGAAAGCAATGTCTTTTAGGTTTCCAAAGCCTAATAAATTCTTATCCTCACCCCCTTCATTTTTTCCCACAAAAGCTAACATTCCTTAAAGAAACACCTTCTTTTTCCACAACCTTACCATCAGCACAATTATGTTGTGAATATACGAGATACTTTCATTTGATATAAGAACCAAGACACCGAACCTGTAAATGTGTTGAACATGTTAAAAGTGAAATAGGTTTAGATATTAAGTTACTCATGAAAGTTGCATGTACATGTTAGATTTTTTAGAGAAACTAAATAAAAAAAATATTCAAACAAACTTGAAGTGGAAGAAGTGACATAGTATTACACTTTTTAGGTTCCCTCCAAGTATAGTGTGTACTTCTTCTTGAGATAGAATAGCCTTTTTCTTAAGGCTTACGAGTATTCTCCTTAATCCACTTAGAGTAAAACAAATTGTGGTAACATTAGAGTGAGATAAGATGAGGTAACATTATTAATTCCAATTGGAATGTATGAATCAATCTACATAAAAGCACAATCCTTTTCATCCAACTTTCTTTGTTATTACACATAGTAACTAAAGTAATTGGTTGGAGAACCTTGCACCTTTCCACAAATAAAAAATATTTAAAGCTGTAGCATCCTTTGGAGTAGTCCTATTATGGAGGCATTGTATTTATGAAGTCGATTTCAGTTACCTGCATGTTTTGCAACTAATAAAACATAATTTGTGCTTATAGGACCTACAAAAACTTGAGGGAATAAGTCATCTACGTGTTTAGTCCAACCTATTGGTAGTGAAATGAGTTAAATCTTCTTCTAAAGTTGTAAACAAAATGTCAAATAGCCAGGATGGTGATATTCTTCCTTTAAATTGACAATTGCACAATACACAATTCCCACATTCGAGAAAAATAATATGAAATAAAACATAATATGCAGGAATATTGACAAAGGAAGCATAATTTTTCTTAGATAAATAGATTACAGAAAAGTTTGACTTATTAAGAAGATATGATCCTGAGAAATGTTTTTGTTTTTAGGACACTTTCCACACTAAGAGTGAAAAGTCTCATTTGTTCTAAAAATGGTTCATGAATTATGTCCAAGGGGTTAGTTTGTACAATTATCACAAAAGCTATTGATAATTACAATAGTTTAGTGCGAGTAGTTGTCCACTTCAAAATACACCTAGGTGAGTTGCACTAGTCTAAACGAACAAGTTTACTAAAGATGTCATCTACAAATATGGGTAAGAATCACTTGGGTTTCCCCATGAGGTGTTCCTTAGAAATGAATTGGTGTATGGGCTCATCTTAGAGAATGCAATTTTTCATTAGAAATATTTGTTAAGGATTGGAAACATCAAACATATGTGTTTCCTTTTCCTGGATGAGATTTTATTTGAATCTTGTTGAAAAAGTCTTTTTGGAACATCCTCACCAATTTACTAATATGTTGTCTTAAACTGAGATGGACACTAGAATACAAACTACATATGCAACAATATCAGTGAGAAAATAATAATTGATGTATGTATTTGGTTTGAAACTTTCTTTACGAACCAAACTATTAGTAGCCAAATCCATCTTCATAATTACTATGCAAGTATCATTAGTTTTCTTATCTACAACAAACATGTTCATTATACTCCTATCCACTTGAACACATGTCCTATCACTCTGTAATGCCCCATTATAATAATATTAAAATTAAATAATAATAACATATAAATAAAATAACAAATAATGAAGAAATAAATAAAAAAATTAACAAAGAAATAAATAATAGAGAAAAGATAACAATAAGTTACTAAAACCAAAAAAAAGAAAGAAAATATAATAATAAAGAAATAAAATGATGAATAATGAAGGAAAAGAAATAATAAATAAATAAAATAAAAAGAAATAAAATTTGGCATAATGATACATGGATTGTGCACATGTAGACCCCTTACCATTTCTAGAATAGTTGGTTTTGTTGAATGGCGAAAAGGGGAGGTGACAAGCATTCATTCATTTGCAGATTATTTGAAGAAGGGAGTGCTAGAAGACAAAGGGCACTAGCTATAGTAAGTTGATTGAGGGCTCGGGGGTGATATTTGTAAGAAATATTTGTTGCAGCTCATCTAAAATTGGGTGGAGAGTCGTCCCCAACACTTTGTTACGCTTAGTAAGATCTGTATAGCGTTAAAAATAGTAAATCACCAATATGATCTATTTTCCTTCTTCATTCTGCAATTATGTTTCTCTACTAATGTTTTCTTTTTAAATTCTATGCTAATGAGTTGAAAGTTTTTGTAGATAGCATGGCTTGATGCAATTAGTTGTATATTTTCATTTTGGGTTGCTACACATTGGTGTCCTCTTTTGCTTTTTGTTACCGAGGTTATAACACAACTTCATCACAACTGAAAAAAATATAAGGGAGATTATAATGAAACTTAATCAAAACTGAAAAAATCAGTGTCAATATCAAATTGTTGTTCTAAAGAATTTCCACATTCTTGAAAATTATCACCAATTGAGATATTTGTAACAAATCATGTAGCCTCTTAAGGATTTCTAATCTTGGTCTTTGAAATTATTGGTACCCATTCGCAAAAATTCATTTTCTCTGTCATAATGTGTCTTGAATAAAACATCTAAACCCTAATGATTATGAACACTATAATCCTTTTATTCTTTTTCTTTTATATCTCACATATAGAATACATGATGCACTAACATATTAAAATAATGTTTAGAGATGGAGATAAATGAAAAGGCTATTGGGATATTGCGAGAATTCATGTATGGCTTTATAAGGAAAGCTAAATCTTATTTTTCTTTTGCATCAATAGAAGTACCCAAGAACTATAATTTATCCAAGACCTTTCTCAGATAACTTTTGTTGTAATACCTATAGTTGGTAGTTTGATTTCACATAGAGTTAGAATTAAAACAACATGTCCAAAGAAAAGATTGAATTATAAGAAAAACTGAAAAAACAAACCATTGGAATAAAAAATATTTTCCCAAAAACTAACCAACAATCCTAAGTAAAATTATCCCATGTAGGCCATAGGAATAAATCTCCCAAAAATACTCTTGAAATTAGTGAATATCATTAGGCCTGAAATATATAGTTAACATTGTGCTACTCCAATCACTCCAATAAGAAGTTTGACTTACATCACTAGGTAGATACAATTTCCAAGGAAGACACACCAATATAAATCAATACCAAATATTACAACTCCATTCAATGAATTCCATTCTCTTGATCCTTGCACATTAATTTTCTCCACAATGCACTCACGACAATACCATGCCCCTTCTCGTAAATGAGCTTTGGAAAGAAAAACACATAAAAAATTATATGCAAAAGTGAAACAATCACAAAAAATCAAAATATGATCCATTCCATGGGAAACATTCATCATTGTTGAAATCCTCTACATCATCCATCATAAAAACTATAATCTTCGTATGTATGTTCTTAGAGTAACGTTTTTTCTATGAGATTGAACCATATGAATGAACATTCGTCTTTTGAAGTGTCACATAACTTAAATTTGACCTCCTCTAACAATCTTATTCGATACAAGAAACTGTCTTTCTTTCAAATGGTAGGGATTTCTTCCAACCAATCCAATTTCCCTAGAAGAGAAGTTCGTTTTTGTATCTACGTTTGCATCTTGTTCAAATTTTACCTGCATGTTGATCTACATTCCAACTACATTAGATTCCATGATATCATCATAAGGAAACTCCAAAAAAATTATCTTTATGGAAGGTAATATGTTATAGTACTCAAAATTCAAACGTTTCAACTAATTTTTTTTTGTCACAATTCACTAATGAGACTATGACTCGATGGATATTCTATGAAATAAATTGGTGATTCTACTTCCGCTAAGAAATTTCAATTAGGTTACCTGTAAACATATATTAAAAACATTAATGTTTTCAGCAGAGACTAGTTACCAAGTACAGGACCTTAGCAGTCACTTATAGCATGTGTAAAAAGGTAACAAATCTTTCATATAAGCATTATTTCATGATAAACTACATAAAATATTACTAGAAGTATAAAATTCAAAAAATAAAATAACGAGGAAAAAATTATATATTTCAAACATGGAGGAAATTTGAAAAGGAAAAGAAATATCAAAATTTGAATTTCATGAATTAAGTGAAAAATATCCGAAGACAATTAATGATGGACTTGAGGTTTAGGGTATCTTTATGTGGTTTGCAGTCCTTGGATATCAGTGATCACTACATCTAAGGAAAATTTGGACAAGGTATATCTGCCTAAAGAAATCACTTCCTATTGACTCTAACATGGATCCTAACCCCTAGAGTGTCAAGATGATTTAACATGTGATCTCTCAATAGTAAAGGTTCTTTACCAACAGCGACTCCACCAACTAAGCTAACACTTGGGGTTAATTTTAGGGTAGTTTTATTTTCTATCTTTTGAGTTTTGGTTTTAGTTTTTCCTTAGGGTTGGTGTGTGTGGTGTTGTCAAAATTAGCTGACATAATCATAAACGACCCTAAAAGATGGGTTAACCATAGTCAAGTCCCTTTACCTACATTTTGTTTAATTATTGAACATTCAATTGGAAATCTACTCTGGGAATGATATTCAGTAATTGAGGTAATTTGAAAAAAACTAAGCAAAACACAGATTAAAAGCCAAAAATAATATATACCTAAAAGGTTTTGATTCCTTCTCATTGCCCTTAGTCAAAAGTTTTTTTCATTTATAGAAACCAAGGGTAACAATTACGGGAAATCTGAGTGGATGAAAATGGTGAAACATTAGATAATTAGTGTAATGATGCTAGATTGAATACACAAATGGGTATGAAGATTCCCTCCTAAATATAATTAATGATTTGCAAAATCAACCACACAAAACCCTTCTTGCATCTAATTCTTACTCTTCATCCTTCTCGTTCCCTCCCTCCATAACTAGAAAAATTAATCCACCCACACATGAAAACAAAAGAATCTATTTTTTCCCACTTATTATCACAATTCAAACCTTGCACTATCATAAGATGTATTCCTTTACTTTTCATTCATTTTGGTTAATTAATGAGAATATCGCTTAATTTTGTGGCTAATTTTTATCGTGCACCTTCCTCTAATTACTCTCTCTGGAATAATGGTCTCCTTTAACAAGTATTACAACCCATGTAAGATGGGTTTTTACACATTAAAACATACTTTCACCTTAGGAAATAGTTTAGCGAACAATTTTACTAAATTATTTCTCATAAAAATCCAAAAAACCTATGAGAATAATTAAAAAAATAATTATTTATTTATTAATCTCTCGAAATAATTATTTAACGATTATTTCTAATAATCATGTTTAGGCTTATATAATCCATATCTAGATTCTAAGAAACAAATTTGAACAATAATCACATCAAGAAACATTTATCAACTTGTTTAAAAACAACTAGTGTGGTTCATCATCAAGGCAACATGAATAATCAATTTTCCTTCCTTCTTAACCTGTTGCCATATCTGATTCTTTATCTTGTAGTGATAATGAACCATAGTGGTTGGTTGGAAACATGTCGACAAATGTTTCTTGATTTGATTATTTCTAATCATTTACGACTTAACCACTCATGAATAATTGATAAATCATTATTTATTTATTATTCCATAATTAACCCTTACTTCTTTCATGAGATAATTATTACATCATTTTTCAAATAATTATTTATAGTTCATCTTTGCCCTTATCCCCATAAAGTAAATAAATATTTTTTTTATTTGTTAATTAGTTTAACCATTTTATAAATAAATATATTTCCTCATTTGAAATCATCTTTCCCTCTTTAAAATAAAAAAATATTTCTAACAACTAGATTTTGATTTAACCTAACTTATTTATTATTATTATTATTATTCTAGATCGAGAATAAGAATTAAAAAATGTTAGACTAAATCAAAATCTAAATGTTAGGAATATTTTATTATATTTTAGAGAGAGAAAGATTATTTGAAATGATCAAATATCTTTATTTAGAAAAAATATTTAATAATTACTTTATGGCGATAAAGTCAAAGATGAATTAGGAATAATGATGAAAAAATTATTTAATAATTATGTCATGAGAGAAATAAGGGATAATTATGGAATAATAAATAAATAAAAATTTATTAAATATTCATAAGTGGTTAAGTGAAAATGGTTTAAATAATTATTAAAATTATTTTAATTAATTGAAAGATAATAATAAATAATGTTTTCTTCAATTATTCTCACGGGTGTTTTTATTTTAATGAGAAATTATTTAATATAATGGTTCACTAAACTATTTCCTAACGAAAGTGAATTTTAATATGTAAAAACTCATCCTACATGGTATATTTTGATTGACTTAGTAGATAATGGCTAGGTGATCATTTTTTGGGTTATAACAATTGGGAATTTAGAATATGGTATACCATAAAAGGGGGTATATATATATATATAATTATTATATATATGTAGTTTATATATATATATTTTCTTTGTGCTACTATTTATACTGGAGGTTACCATCACCTTTGCATCAAGTAATTAGATCTCCTATTTTTATCCTTCCTTCATTGTCTAAGTATGCAAAAGACTATTGTGTTTCCTAACTCATCTCGATGCCAAATTCTTAACAATACAATCTACTGGAAGTTTGAGATCCTTCTTCCATAAGACCACAATTCTGACCAAAGCTTTAACACAAAATGTAGTTATGCTCATATTTGTGCTTGGGCCTTATTTTATGTTTTGCTCAAGCAAACCACTCAAAAGTTGAACTCCCAAATTATAGAGTTGTCGAACAAATTATCTTTGGAGTCCCACTTCATTCCTACTCCAAATAAACTTTCATTATCCACTTCATGCGCTCCCACCAATATTCTTCTTTGAGGTATGAATTTTAAACAACTCGGAAAATGATCTCATTCAAGGTGCACCATTTGATTCCCATAGAAATTTGGAAATTCTATAAGACTAAAAATTAGCTCCAAACACAACACTTTAGCAAAAATATTTACATTTTTTCACATCATATGCTATTTACATGCTTCCATCATCCTTTCCACATGGTTACCATCTAGTGGTGCCGCATGTCTAATGAAAATTTACTCAGTTGTCCATATAAAAACTCCAAAACTAACAACCACATACCACTTGCACAAATTGTTATGCCATCACACATGCCTAGTTAATGCCACCTCACGTAGCACATACGTCTGCCATACCATCAACCTGTACGGATAAGAAGAAGGTTGGGTTTCAACCTTTCCTCATAGTTTCACTACAGAATAACATCTTGAACAGGTGAGCTCCCGAACAACTTGATTTGTCGAAACTATTATAATACCCTGAACAAATAAGATACCCTCAATAGGTGCAAGATTTAGACATTTTCTACAGATGATTCTTATTTAGCTTATAGGGATCTCAAACTTCTCAACTTCTTCAAGAAAGGTTGACCTCTAAACTTAAACCTGCATCATCTCTTCAACCCTTAGAATTATTTTGGACTATCATATACCATTTGAAAGTTCTTTCTTGCAGTCATCAAAATATGCATTTTACATGTACATTTGACTTGATGTTTTCTAAGAAAAGTGCTTTCAATAAATAGGACATTAAAGCTTTCATCCACTAGGTTTACTCATTGTGTTTTTAAATATTATTTAATTATTCTGCTATTATTGTGTTTCTCTACCAATGACCTAAACAAACAACTTGATTTTGTTCTTGACATTAATGACTATACATAAATCTCCATGGTTAATCACGTGTGCCAACCAATGAAAACATCATGTTCAACATCGATAGAGTTGAATATAAAACAATGGGGTTATCCTATATGTTTGATTTCAATACTGAAGTCACTGGTTTTAATTATACTAACCGTCAAGGTGTGTAGAATCTATTTTCAATAGGATTTTTTACGTCACTTAAGTCCAAGGCAAAAAGTATAAGCATAACAGGTATATTTGGATCAATATGTGGGAACAATGGAGAGATACCTAGCTTGCAGCAATACCAATATTTATTCTATAAATAAACCCATCAGTTGACAAAGACATAAATATGATTGGTGAATAATTTTGTCAAGTGAAGCCATATAAACTAATTACATATCTGGTTCAATGAGGAGAATGTTACCAAGTGTTTGTAAAAAATCCTAGGTTAGTGGATCAACTAAATTGAAATGAAATTCTAGTATGGCTCCCACTTTTGAGACAAAAACACTGATATGACATTTGTCCCTTGAATAAGTCAACACACCAAGAATGTTTTGGACCCTGGATCATCGAGATCCATAAATTTAAACATGAACCCCATATATCTAACTTCATCACACGCATGTAGACCTTAAAGTAACCTACGTGAAACTTGAATCTCCTTGGACCATAAATTTGGCTTTAAAAGTATATGGGCAAAATGTGAATGAGGCAACACGCGATAGAGCATGGTTTTGAGAATTCAACGCCTTCTTATAACAATAAGGATTAACAAAGAGTTGAGAGTGGAGCGTTGGTAAGGATTGGGATTTATTCATGTGTCATTATGGGATGTGGAAGAAAAACACCTATCAAGAAGTAAGGGTAATGGGAACATTGATACCATTCGTAGTTACATAGTAAAAAGATAAGGAACAAAAAGGGGTTTTACATAACAGATGAGGGTAAATTTGGGATGTGGTTTAATCAAGTTGATTAAAAAACGACAGTAGAATTTTCCCAAAATGAATTAAAACAAGAAAAAGTGAACAAGTGTTGAGTAGTATTTAGTATTTTCCAGCGAAAGTAGATAGGATACATTAATAATTCCTCATATATTTGAAACAATCTTTGTCAACTCTATTTATTGTAATTTTGTATTTGAATGTATCTTTTTTCTGTTGTAGGTATTATTCCATGTAATGATAATTAAATAATTCATTTGTAATCTTCCATTTCGTACTAAATCAATCAAATTGCAAAATTAGTAGTTATATTATCAGACATTTTTAAATTTTAGATATTGTAGCTGTATTTGAAATTATGTTTTAGTGACTCAATGGTTTTATATCCAAATAGTTTTACATATAATTACTTGTTGGGGCTCATTTCATATTTCCTTCTAAAAAATTAAGTCCTCTACTTACTTTAGCTTCCTCAAATTATGGAAATAACTAAGTTGATTATATTGTCTTATTTTATGTATTGACCTCAAGCCTATATCATAGATTAATCCATAACATAGTGCATATCATTTGTGGCCTAAGATTTTATGATCGTGCACAACTTTTCATACACCTCAACTATATAGTCCTCTTAATGAAAGTCAATTGACTACACATCATATGACATCAAAAATTTTGTATGCATTGCAGGAAGTCATTACTAAAACATAAAGTTTCATTTCACGATGTTTTTTTATACTTTGAACCATATTTCTCTCTAAAATCTTAGAAAAGAAACACATGATAAGTAATTAGTTAACATTTATCAATGATGTTAAAATGGTAAAAGCCAATTTTGATTTTTCTAAAATTTAGTGAAGGCCCTAATCCATGGGAAATAATGCGATTTCTTAGCCTATATGTTAATTTATTGAAATGTCAAATCATACAACATCATAACAAATTTAACTATATTTTCTTAAGAAATAAAAATATAATTATTTATTTCCCTTAACTTTGTATAATTTTTCCATATGAATGTTATCTTACTTAAACCTAGTTTAATTGGTTTTCTCATTGATTAATGTGTAATAATAAATATATTATTATTGAGTTTTATTACCACTTTTTCTTTTTAAGAAAAACTAATTCAACATTATCATTAATTTAATATTATTTAAAAATTGTAAACATAATAACAAAATATGGAAAAGTGAAATAACAATGTTTTTCTTTAAATAATTATTAACAACACTTACAAATATATTAATAAAAATTAAAGAATGGGCTTTCCTTTTCAAATATTATGAATATCACTTTGAAATATAATAATTGAAATATTGATATGTAAATAGTATGGTTTTTAGTTGAAAAGTTATTAATTGTAATTGAAAGAGGTAATACTTATAATTATAATTTAAATGTCAATTGAGTTTTTGTGTGTTTTTATTTAATGTGGTTTATGGTATTTCGATATTAATGATCATTATGTCTATGGAATTTTGGTACCAAGTAGATTTAGGTCAACCACAAAATCGACCTCAAGCAAGAGAATTGAACTCTTAACTTGTCAATAGCAAAGGTGCTTTAAGGAACATTCCAATGTTTTTGAGAACATTCCAATGTTCAAGGAGAAATCAATGACTTAAAATGATATATTTTAATATAAAATTATAGATTTTTTAAGACATGGAATCTTTATATCTATGATATTTTTCATTGTGAGTTTTTACTTTTATAACGAAAACATATAAAATAAGTAGGTTGATAGATATTAGTCATTTTATTTTGTAATTTTTTGTTATAAATTATATCTATTGGGTGATATTTCCTCAAGAGAATTGTGTAATCTATTTAATATATCTAAAGTTTTGGATGGTTACTCCATCCATCATCTCATGCTCTTTGGTCCGTCATGATGGATGGAGTATCCATCCATAACATTGGACTCAATAAATCAGTTACACAATTCTCTTCCAGAAATATCCAACAATATGAACCAACATAGATCTATCTTAACCCTATATCTATCAAGCATCGAGACACTTTTATTTTATAATATTTTCTAATAAATTATATCTGTTGTTGGATATTTCTGGAAGATAATTGTGTAATATATTTAGTCCATCCAAAGTCTTGGATGGTTTCTCCATCCATCATCTCAAGCTCTTTGGTGTGTCATGATGGAAGGAGTATCCATCCATAACACTTGACTCACTAAATCAATTACACAATTCTCCTCCACAAAAATCTAACAATATGAACCAACATAGATACATCTTAACAGTTATGAAACACGCTCACAAAAAGATACGAAAGATAGATTGCTATTTCTTAGCCTATATGTTAATTTATTGAAATGTCAAATCATACAACATCATAACAAATTTAACTATATTTTCTTAAGAAATAAAAATATAATTATTTATTTCCCTTAACTTTGTATAATTTTTCCATATGAATGTTATCTTACTTAAACCTAGTTTAATTGGTTTTCTCATTGATTAATGTGTAATAATAAATATATTATTATTGAGTTTTATTACCACTTTTTCTTTTTAAGAAAAACTAATTCAACATTATCATTAATTTAATATTATTTAAAAATTGTAAACATAATAACAAAATATGGAAAAGTGAAATAACAATGTTTTTCTTTAAATAGTTATGAACAACACTTACAAATATATTAATAAAAATTAAAGAATGGGCTTTCCTTTTCAAATATTATGAATATCACTTTGAAATATAATAATTGAAATATTGATATGTAAATAGTATGGTTTTTAGTTGAAAAGTTATTAATTGTAATTGAAAGAGGTAATACTTATAATTATAATTTAAATGTCAATTGAGTTTTTGTGTGTTTTTATTTAATGTGGTTTATGGTATTTCGATATTAATGATCATTATGTCTATGGAATTTTGGTACCAAGTAGATTTAGGTCAACCACAAAATCGACCTCAAGCAAGAGAATTGAACTCTTAACTTGTCAATAGCAAAGGTGCTTTAAGGAACATTCCAATGTTTTTGAGAACATTCCAATGTTCAAGGAGAAATCAATGACTTAAAATGATATATTTTAATATAAAATTATAGATTTTTTAAGACATGGAATCTTTATATCTATGATATTTTTCATTGTGAGTTTTTACTTTTATAACGAAAACATATAAAATAAGTAGGTTGATAGATATTAGTCATTTTATTTTGTAATTTTTTGTTATAAATTATATCTATTTGGTGATATTTCCTCAAGAGAATTGTGTAATCTATTTAATATATCTAAAGTTTTGGATGGTTACTCCATCCATCATCTCATGCTCTTTGGTCCGTCATGATGGATGGAGTATCCATCCATAACATTGGACTCAATAAATCAGTTACACAATTCTCTTCCAGAAATATCCAACAATATGAACCAACATAGATCTATCTTAACCCTATATCTATCAAGCATCGAGACACTTTTATTTTATATTTTTTTAATAAATTATATCCGTTGTTGGATATTTCTGGAAGATAATTGTGTAATATATTTAGTCCATCCAAAGTTTTGGATAGTTACTCCATCCATCATCTCAAGCTCTTTGGTCTTTAGTCCATCCAAAGTTTTGGATAGTTACTCCATCCATCATCTCAAGCTCTTTGGTCTGTCATGATGGAAGGAGTATCCATCCATAACACTTGACTCACTAAATCAATTACACAATTCTCTTCCACAAATATCTAACAATATGAACCAACATAGATACATCTTAGCAGTTATGAAACGAGCTCACAAAAAGATAGAAAAGATAGATCAACGCCTTAGAATTCAGCCTCTTCGAGGGGGCAACCTCCTTTACATTACATAAATGAACAATTCTTAGATGATTCAATTGACAAAACCTCCTTTCTATATACAGGAGTCTAAGGAGTCACAATATAACCCAACCAGCCTAACAATAATAATATAAAGCTACAAAAATAACAATAGAGGGATTCTATGGGGCATAATAATAACAATATGGGGACAATAGGGGCACAACAATATTAATAAGGGATACAACTACGATAGTAATGGGGTAATCACTAGTATTATATTGACCTAACATGCCGCTCTCCTTCAAAAAAGTGTTGTCCTCAATGCTTGAGTAGTTCTAGATGCTTCTGTATAAAATTCTCATCCTCCCATGTGGAATCTTCAGTGGATAAGTTCTTCCACTTGATGAGATACTTTGAAATCGATCGATTTCATAACTGTCGAGTTCTTGTTTTTGTGACTGCTTCCGTTCCAATATATTTTTTCCTTCCTAGTCAAGTTCTGGCAATATTGTTTGAACTGGGAACTTATCGCCTATAACCTTCTTTAAACATGACACATGGAAAACTGGGTGCACTCGAGAATTTGCAGGAAGCTCCAATTCTTATGCCATAGTCCCAATCTTTGGCAACACCTTGTATGGACCATAATACTTTGGTGATAATTATTATCCTTCTTAGCTTGCTTGAGGGACATTTGTTTATATGGTTGTAGTTGTAGGAATACCCAATCACCTACATCAAAACTTCTTTCATTGCGATGTTGATCTACCGGTTGTCTCATTCTATCCTGTGCCAACACGAGGTTATCCTTTAAGAGTTGGGGCACTTGTTGTTGATGTTCGATGTGATGTTCCACTGCTTGAACCTTAGAATTTTCTCTTAAATATGATGCGATGGATGGTGGCTGATGTCCATAAAGTGCCATAAATGGGGTTATTTTTCTTGTTGCATGGAAGGAAGTGTTATCCCACCATTCAGCCATATGCAACCATTTGAACTATTGTGTCTATTTATCAGATATAAAGCAACGAAGATATCCTTCCAAACATTTGTTTACTGTCTTAGTTTTCCCATCAGATTGATGATGATAAGATGAGCTATGAGCTAACTGAGTACCAAGAAAAGAAAATAATTTTGTCCAAAAATATCCAGTGAAACTGGGATCTCTGTCACTTACAATAATCTTTGCGTTTCCATGTAGCTTTTGAATTGTTTCCATAAATGTAGTACAAATTGTACTAGCTTTAAATGGATGTGATAATGCACAAAAGTGTTCATACTTTGTAAGTGTGTCAGCTACAACCATGATGACACTCTTTCCCTCAGTCTTGGGTAAACCTGTGATAAAATCCATTGAAACCTCCTCCCAACGTTGGCTTGGAATGGATAAAGTTTGTAATAGACCTGGTGTCTTAATTGTTTCAACTTTATTTTGTTGGCAAACCAAACATTCTGCCGCAAACTTTTGAATATTTGATTTAAGGCCATCCCAAAAAAATTCTTTCTTAACCCTGTGGTAAGTTTTTAAAAATCCTGAGTGCCCTCCTAAGGGAGAAGTGTGCAATTCCATAAGAATCTTTTGTTTTAGCTGGGATTTCTTACAGAGGTATAAGCGATCTTTGTACCATAACGAATCATTTTTCTAGCTAAATGTATCAGATGTACTGGAATCTTGTT
>APFE030497647.1:110146-132905 GCA_000404065.3 Pinus taeda | reverse complement strand
TTTAAATATGGACCTGGCCAAGATTTGAGCTGTTAGGCCATCCATCAACTGTGACAAAAATCAACTGGCTATAGATGATGAAATTATTCAAAAATGGAATAGTAGTGGCATTTTGGACTAGCACACTTTCCTGGTCTTTTCTTTGGGGTTCATTTCTTTCATTTTTTCCTTTGACCATCTTATTTTTCTTGCCCTTTGATTTTTCTTTTAGGGCACACCCTCTTTTCATTTTTTTATTTTTTGTTTTCTTGGAATATGGAACACCTTTGCAACCACCAAAGGTTTGAACATATTAGGCCTTATCAATGTCAATCATGAAAAATGACACCTATTGGTATAGGAACCAAACAGATCCTAAATGGAAACTAGAAACAATCATGAAAAATTAACAAAATCTTTCCCTAAGTTAAACTTGTTCGAATTATAAGCAGTCTAGCTAATGGATAAACCTCTTACTGATTTCATGAAATGCCTGATGAAGATCCCTGGTTGTGAATTGATGCAGCTCTTCAATGCTTAATAAGACCTGCAAACATAAATCAGAAAAGGATCAAAAGCACATGTGATATAATAATTCGAACAACTTAGTCTAATGATCAAGGAAATTAGGGATTGAACTTGCCTTAAGGAACATAATAAACAATTGTAAACTATTCATCATTCACAAAAGACAAGATTAATGGGAGAAAGTGCTCATTTGTATTAACCAGAAGAAAAGAGGAGCCTTACAACCTTCAGCTTGATGCCGTGAGGTCCCTCCCAAATTCCTTCAATCTCCTCCTTAGATATCAAGCTCTCCAAACTCAAACTAACAACATAAGTTTGTATTCTCTGAATTTTGACCTCCTTCATTCCTCAACCTTCTAGTCCTTTTATAGATCAAAGAGGGGGAAGTTTTAGATCCCTAAGAAGAATATGAACCTCCTTTAATGAGGGATTAGGTTACCATGAGAAAAGTGATGGAGATGCAACTTATGAGGGTTATAGTTTGAATAGTCATCACCTGGAAGCATTCAGTTTGGAAATATTCGACCAACTATGTTTCTAGAATGTACTTTTTATTTTCACTCTCTAGAATTCACCTGCATAGGTTTATAGTTACAGACAGAGCATAAATCTGCGATGTTCTCATAGTCAATTTCAATGCATGCACGGGAAACGCTAGAGAAATAGGCGCAGGTGGAACTTAACAATGTGTGAGAGCTATTTGACCCAAATTTCTCATGTTCTTCAACATATTTTGAGTTGTTTGACTTATAAGGGAGCTTGTTTCAACATGTTCATGGATGGTAAAAATATCCATAAACTAATCAAGTGTCATGGCGACAAATTGACGTGTAACAGTCTAGAAGATTGCATGAAGAAATGATCTTGTTTTAGGATGATTGTACTAACATGTTATGTGTTGAGACAATTGATATGTACTTGAGTGTAAGTGGGTGCTAGTTGTAGTATTATGATTAATGGTTGTGAGTTGATTATGGCATGGTTATTAGTCTTGGTAAAGGTTTATTTCAAATTAATAGATATGATGTCTTGATATTTGGAACATGTGACTGACATGTGTGAACAGTTTCAGGGCCACATGCTTGGTATTAGTATGACAAGGTAACAATTGATTTGTGTATATAACTAACAGTTGGTTGATGTGATAGCATATAGTAAGAATCAATTGCAGCAAGGTAAAAGGTAAAAGAAAGGAATTGCGTGAGAATTCCTTTGGCTAGGTTTGGAAACCACTATTCCCAATGAATGAGTGCTTTGCATAAGTACATGAAGTCTTCTTAACCTTGATTTCATCTGACATTATGTGAATATGTGGTATATTCATGAACACATACTTGACGAGCATGTTAACTAGTTTCTAGTTATAGCTAGATCTGTCAAGGGGATTGGAGTCCCTTGAGAGTTGGCATGGATGTGTTCAGTTACGAAGCATTTTGATTTGCACAACAACGTAAGGTAACCAATATATTGTTATGTTTATTTATACACTAACAGTTATGCGTTTATGGCAATATGATGCAGGGGATTGCATGGTAAAGAGACTGCCATGAAATCTTGAAGAAGATTCAGTTTGAGCTTTCCCTTGGAGGATTTCGGAGCTCATGGGGATTGAGTCATGGTGTCTGTCAATATTTTTATGCTTTCGATCCTTTGTGACTTTTTTGTGCTTGATTTGCAGTTTCGTTTAAGTTTGGTGCATGGCCATGCCACTTTGTTTGCAGTGTTGTATTGTTATTGGTTTTTCATCGTTTTCTCTTGTTTACTTCTTGGTCTTGCCTTTTATGTTTTGCGGGTCTTTGGAATTGGTTGGGGAAGGAGGAAATTTAATGGAGCTTGGGAAGAGCTTGGGAAGAGCTAAATGGATCTCAGATATCAGATGCCTTGGATATGTTGGGAACTATTGTTCTCAATGTTGATCATGTTGTGCATGGATAAAGGGAGTTCTCTTAACCTTGACCTTACGATATCTAGTAATTATGTTTTGATTATGATTATATATGTGTGTGTGTGTGTGCGTGTTGTTGTCTAACAGGGAGTGATCATGATTGTTTTATGTTAATGTTCATATGTATATATGTATGTATGTCCGTCGTTGACTGACAAGTCGTTAGGGATCATGATCGTTTTATGCTAATGTTTATATGTATATATGTATATATGTCATTGTTTGATAGGGCCATCAAGGATCATGGATGATTTATACTACTGTTCACATGTATGTACATCTGTATGTATGTCATTTTCCGACAAGATCGTCAAGGGCCTTGCTCGTGGAGGAATGATTGCTTATGCAGGTGAATGGCATGAAGAGGTTCTTGGTTAGGAGGAATAAAGTGGGAAGAGCAACCTGACAGATCTGCAAGGTCTGTATCATGTGGATATGATTCAATATTATGTGTTTATAGTATGTCTATTTTTATGTTATGGATCGGCTATGCTGAGGGATACATCAACTAAATGAAAGCAGTGTGATCTACGACATGCTAGGATAAGCATGGACAATGGGAAGACACTAGAAGCAAGGTTTCTTGGTAGATTCAATGTGTGGTCTATGGATGTACAATACTATTGTTGTGTATATATTGTACATGTTGTGCCTATGATGTTGTGTACATGTGGCGTTGTGTATATATGATGTTGTGTACATGTTGTTTATGTTGTGTTGGTTTCAGATGGTGTTGTGTATATGTTATTTATGTAGTGTTGTGTACATATGGTTTTTTGCACATATTGGATATGCGGTGTTGTACAGATGTTGGATATGTGATACTATGTATATATGGTGTTGTATGCATGTTGGATATGCGGTGTTGTGTGCATATGGTGTTGTGTGCATGTTGGATATGCGATACTGTGTACATATGGTGATTTGTGCATGTTGCATATGCAGTGATGTGTACATATGGCTTGGTGTGCATGTTGTACATATGGTGCTATGTACATGTGGTGTTGTGTGTGTATGGTGTTGTGTACAAGTTGTACATGGGGCATTGTGTGCAGGTGGAACTATGTACATGTCGTGCAAGTGGTATTTTGTACATGTGGTGTTGTGTACACGTTGTGCATGTGGCGTTGTGTACATGTGGGGTTGTGCACAAATTGTGTAGGTGGCGTTGTGTGCATGTGGTGCTACGTACACATTGTGCAGGTGGTGTTGTGTACATGTGGTACTTTGTGCACATTGTGTAGGTGGCTTTTTGTACATGTCATGTTATGCACATGTTGCACGTGTGGTGTTGCGTACATGTGGTGTCATGTACATGATTGTACAAGTGGTGTTGTGTACATGTTGTACATGTGGTATTGTGTATGTCATACATGTTGTGTTATGTACCTGTGGTACTATGTTATGTGCATTGCATAGTCATTGTATCATGACATGTGTATTCGTGTGTTGTACTCTATGTACATACGTGTATTGTGTGGTACATCGGGTGTAGGTGTATGTATTATGTTGTTGTTTACACCAGGTGTAGGTGTATGTGTCGTGTTGTACACTGAGTGCAGGTATATGTATTGTGTTGTGGTGTACACTGTGTGCAGGTGTAGGTGTATGCATTGTGCTGTACACCGGGTGTAGGTGTATGTTTTGTGTTGTATGTTGGGTGTAGGTGTATGCATTGTGTTGTACATCGGATGTAGGAGTATGTATTGTGTTGTGTTGTACATCAAGTGTAGGTGTTTGTGTTGTGATGTATACTGGGTGTAGGTGTATGTATTGTGTGGTGTCGTCTGCCATGAGTGGATGTATATGTTATGATGTTCATTATGTGTATGTGTACATGATTGAATAGAAGCGAAAGCATTGGGTTCTTGTCGGGTGTGGAAACTATTCTAGTGTGTGTACGGAAAGAACACAGGTAGAACCAAGGATCGATGGAAGGATAAGTATAAATATTTTATTTCATATTTCCTATGTTGGGGTCTTCGTCATCAATTTAACCATTTAGGAATTAAAATAAGATAGAAGAAACATAGCATGTCATGTTAAGAGTTTTTTTGAGTGAAGGGTAAATTTTTAGTGGTCATGATAGATGAGTTCGATAACTAATGCAACTAACATCAAAGAAAATAGAGGGCTTGGCGCTATTTATTAAATAATAGTTCGATACCCTCATACATGACAAAATCCAATGGAAACGTTGCAATCCCCCCAATCTTGAAATCCTGAAAACTATTAAGCTTGCTGGATTTTGAGTGAAATCTAAAATTATACTTTCTCCATATGAAATCTAATGAAGTTGGAACCACTGTCAAACATCCTGAGTCATTTCATGGTAATGATAAAAATTTAAGTAAAAGGATGAAAATGAAAGATAAAGGAGAATGTCATGTTTACATAAACATTACCATGAGTTTCCAAACCTAGGTACAGGGAGGCACAGAGAAGTGGAGGAAAATATGGACTCAAAAGTATGGCCAGGGAAGGTCTCAAAAAATGCTCATGTAGTATCCCTCCAATTAGCCTGGGTCTGTCATTTAGAATCTAGCCTATCACAACAACCACCATATTCAGGATCACTTCTTCTGGGAAATCAGGGATGGTTCGTCCACCCTCTTCTAGGAGGAATCCTCGCAGAAACTACCTCACTTAAACATGGACAATTCCCTACTAGATATCAAGGTGATTTTGTATCAGAGAAGCAATGGAAAAGTGGCATATTACTGGAAAGTGGACACCAATCATACTAAATGGAGGTTCGAGAAAACATATCGTGACTGGCAGGTGGAGGTATCCCTATAACGCTTGCAAGCCTTGAATCAACAGTTGCACAAGAGACGCATCCCAATTTATTAGGACCAAGGCAAACTCTGATGGGGATACTCGCCCATGGGCTCATTCTCCATTAGAGAGGAATATCTTATCCATGTCAACATCCATAATATGTCGTGCCAAATTAGTTGGGAAAAAGTATGGAACTGTAACTATGGTCGAAATTATCTCATTTCCTATGACTTGTTGGGCATAAGCGGATCCTAACATGGGACTGGCTTCTCAAAAAAGGTTTTATTAGCCCATCCTAATGCCTTCATATTTAAATACCATGTGGAAACGATGCACCACCTGTTGAATACATTCTCGGTAGCAGAAGAGGTGTGGGCAGAGGTTGCCACTCTGTTTGGACCTTTTGATCGAAATCGAGAAGATCTACTAGCTGCTATCGACAATTGCACAGATTTCACTATAAGAACCCAATTTTTAATAGAGCTTTGAACTTGGTATTGGGATTCCTCCTCTAGAAAATATGGAAGGAACGGAACCGCACAATCTTCCAAGATCAACAATCCTTCAATCCCACCATCTAGAAATTAGTGAAGGAAAGCTTGCGGGAAACCATTTTGGTTGAGAAATGGGGGGATGAGGACTTGAAGAGAGGCCCTCTTGAAGCATAGATCATTTTGTCCCGTGAAATTATATTCCACCAAGAAACTAATAAGCATGAAGCTCCAGTTTCCTCTCCATTAGTTTTCATAACACGTCTGATGGGCTTTGTGTAGATTAACTTCGATGGGGCCTCCAAAGGAAAGCCAGGACAAGATGGATATGGAGGTGTGTTACGAGACTCCTTGGGTTCACCAGTGGGTATATAGCGACATGCTATTGTGGTATCACTTCAAACAATGTCACAAAGTTAACCGTCATGGAGAAAGGCCTTAATCTTACACACAAACTGGGACGCTCAAAGATTCAAATTGTCGGAGATTCGAAAATTATCATCCATATGATTCAAAAGCTTATACATGGCTCCCCCCTTCCAAACTAGTCTGATGTTGGTGTCTAGAATCTTAAGTAGGGCAGATAAATGCCATCTTAGAAAGTTTTATGTATATCACCATCACCCACTTTCTGCGATCTAGCAATAAGGTTGTTGATTGGTTGGCGAATTAGGGATCGATGGCACAACATAAAGGTTTTTCCACTTGTTGGCATGAAGTTTTGAACTCGGCTGACTTGGAACCATGCGAATTGGAAACATTGTCCCGACTAATAGACAAAGATTACTCCTCCCCTGATGGGGGTGGGAAAATGGAGGGAAATAGTGATTCAGGGTTGTCCCCACATCACACACGGTTGACATGTGGGTAGTAAAGTATGGGTTAAGGCAATGATACCATTACCGTTCGACTTGTCCAGAAGCAAGTTACCAGATGTTAAATGTTGCTCTAGGTAAGGAATTAATTATTAGAACTTGGCTGATGAGTGTTGGGAGTATGGAGATAAGTAAGGCCATTGACGGGAACCATGCATTCTCGCTTGGGTGTTGGCTCAACTAGAGAAGCGCAGTGGAAAAACGTCTTGCGTTATGTGGCTCAACATTGCCTTTCAAATCAACACTTGGGACTTTGGCACAAATTTGAGAGGCGAGCTCCTCCATTACAATGATCCTGGATGGGAATTTAGGAGCACCATAATTAATCTTGAATATGGGTTTCAAGATGGCCTTGACCTCTGTCGACTGAAGGTAGTCCCTCTATCTTTTTTTTTGGGTCCCCGGTTGGTTCTTTATTTGTGAAGTAGTTGAATTCTTAGATATTTTCAATTTTTGATATGAAGTGTGGACTTGGGCCAACGTGGGCGACATTGGTAGTTCACCCAAAGGGGTTTTCAGGTGTCTAGATTAGGGGTTACAATTTCTCATGCCCTGGATAATGTCTTGGTTTCTATTTGGTTCTATCTTTAACTTAGCATTTTTATATTCTCTATTTTGGTCAGGATCTCGTGCCTACCTCTTTCATTGTTTTGGGTTTGTATGTGCTTAATTCTATCTCTTGCTCCCTATTCACTCTGGGTTATCACTAGCCCAGGTCAATTCCTCATGGGTAGACTCTCTGGTAAGGTGGGTGATAGTCACGATTGGAAGTTTTTCATTTTATTTTCGGAGGTGTCGTTGTCAGTGGCTTAGTGTGGTGTGTGACTTTTGCGTCTTTGTCCATGGTTTCAGCCTTTTGAGGGTCTAGCGCTCTAAGGCAAGGTTGGCCCCACAGTGCCTCAGGTTGGTGTTCTTTCCTCTGTTAAGTTTGGTTGCTTAGGGATCCCTCTCAGCTCAAGTTCATAAACTTCTCTTGTTTGGTGGAAATGTCGTACCAACAAGGGTGGCTACGCTGTGGGGGTGGCCATCAGGTATTCCATCGCAAAACATCTTATAAGAATTCAGGAAAACATAGACATTCTCATAGAGCATAGGTATGAGAATCATAACGAACTAGTAGCTTACAAGAATGACATTCATTTTAGCCAAAATGAGATTCTATAGTAGCTGAACAATCTTTGTCGGAGCTCATATCGAACCAATGAATGTCTTCATGATCTAGAAGCCCAATTTGAACACATTGACTACCACATGCATGAACGGGTTGGATTTCTTGTTGCACCTCATGTAGTTCTTCCCCATCCTCCTCCTTGATATGTTGTTGTCTGTATGTGGGATATTTTGTTTCCTTCTTTTGTTGTAAGGCTCTTTAGCCTACCAGAAATAATGATTGTATGGGTTCATCTTTGGCAAACTCTGGCTCCCCTTGCCAACAAGTCTCATTGAAATGAAAATAATTAATGTTAGGAATATTTTGACATTTTAAATGGAAATTTGCATTTACAATGTGTCAATATTTATGATGTAATTATCATAATAATGATAAAGAAAAATTAGTAATAATGAAGTAAATAATGAATTGGGTATCTAACACCCAAAGTTGTATGTGATAACTTAATTGGTAGTTAAACTAATTACAAGATATGGTTTGTATGTAATAGAATCAATGTTTATAATACATTGACTATTGAACTTAATTCTCTTCAAAATAAGTTTGTCTCATTAACGAGTATCATTCGATATTTTAAACTTACTTAGTGATGAATAATTAGTGTTAACTAATAACTTTCAATAAATTTAATATTAAATAATTAAGAATTTTATTGATAACACATTATCGTAATATTATAAATGATGGTGATGGTGTTTAGAGACAAATATATTGAAAGAATATGCTATGACCATGACCATGTGCATACATTTTAGTTTACTATAGTACAACTTATATAAAAACATGGAAGAGTCATTGATGAGCTGTGTGAAAGTGCCAACGAATGAAAAGGATGCCTCCATGATCTAGACAATGTATGGAGATAAAATGTCATTTAATTATAACGGGGCTTCGAAACATGTTACTATTTTATATAAAAAAATTATTTTGCAGTATGGCATGCGAAATGATTGGTGAGAATACCATATACAATACTTTGTCTTATTTATCGACTACAATTGTAATAGCTCCCATAGAGCCTTCTTGTCGGTATTAAGAAATGCAACAAACAAATCCATTAAAAATTTGTTTATTGTAGTTGTGAGTTTCTGGGTATTTGTCTATGTATTTGCAGGATGCGGAGTTGCACCGAACTTCTATGACAAGGCCTACCCCAAAGTTTATAGTGCAGTAGAAAACATAGTTGGGCAATGTTGTATCCTTCAATGTTCAACTAACCTCAATTCGTCAAAGACAAAAGTGGTAGGGAAAACTCGTATGACAATGGAGAAGAAGGCCATAAGAGAGAGGCAATAGACACAAGGTGATAGCAATTAGGGAGAGACACAATTTCTTCTCTAAGAATTGATCTATTAATTTTCTATGTTTCATTACATATATTATAATCACTCAAACGGTTTTATGTATTTCTCTCAAGTTCACCAATATACTAGCATATACCCGTAAAGTGAGATAAGGGAATGTTCTAATGTTGAATATAACTTTATTTATTAATTTTATATCTTTCATTACATATATTATAATCACTCAAACGTTTTATGTATTTCTCTCAAGTTCACTAATATACTAGCATACTCGTAAATTGAGAGAAGGGAATGTTGAATAGAACATTATGTGTTGAAACTTTTTTTCTTTCCTTTTGTCTCACTTAAAAATTTAATTTATAAAAAATTTAAACATAATCAAAATTTAGCTTCCTCCTCTTCAGATGCACTCTAATCATCGGATCAAGGCAACTTTTGACTCGGCAAAGTTTGTTAATGGTCATATAGCCACTATGGTCTGAGTGTTTAAAACCAAAGTGATTCATGGGAAGGGTTTAGCTTCTAAGATTATTGGATACAAGAACATTTCCGACGATGCATTCTTTTTTACCATAAGGCTTACTGTGAAATAAACAAGTATCAGAAGGAGCTTACAAAAACTTTCAAAGAAGCGGATGTCATTTTTGAAAGAGATTGAAGTCCAACTTAATTCCAGCATCTATGGGTGCAACTTGAATTTAAATCATATCTATAGGTGCATCTTATCTTAGGTCATTTCAATGGAAGTGATAATGTGGTTATCCCTTATTACAAATTTTTCTTTATGTTAACCATTTCTTTCAAACTTAAGTGATGTTTATTTACCTATTTAATTGACCAAGAAAAATAACTTTTCTTTTTTATTAAATTGATTACTAAATTGAATACACATTCACAACAAAAAATTTCATTGATTAAATTAAAAAATTATTATCAATGTTGACAAAAATAAATATTTTTTTTTTTCTATTAAATCATTTACCAAATTGAATGGTCATTCATTTACCAAATTGAATGGCCATTCAGGACAAATTTACGTTTCTATGATTCATTGATTAAATTAAAAAATTATTATCATCCTACTATAGATGTATATAAACAATGAATAATAAATTTGAATTTTATAATTAATGTTTTAATTAATTTGAATATTATAATTAATACACAAGTTCCATGACTCCCACTTGTATAATTAATACACGAGTACCATCAAGTCCTGAGCTGGAACGTCACCTTTTAAAGTCTAGGATAGACGAGCTTATGAGTGGCGCCCATGGACATTTTTAATAGATATATACGTTGGTATTATAGCAACCCACCATGAGTTATTTTAATATTTTTTCTTTTGAATTGGGGGTTTTATATGAGTTGGATTATATATGTTTAATGGGTTGTTGACTTTATATGGTTAATAACCATTTTTAAATAGTTTTGTTTTTATATAAGATTTATTTAATATTTTTTTTTCCTTCTTGTAGGGATAAAAGTGAATGATGGACTTCCATGTGTTATTGGTTAATTAGCTAGTCAACTACTATGTATGTTTTTAAGGGTCTCACTTTTATGTTTTAACTTATGAACTTTTGATTACGATAAGTTAGATATATGAACACAGATTTGGGTGTTGTTTATGCCACCAGATTCAAAATGACAAGATCTATGACTTGGACTTGATTTCACTAAGAGTAGAAGATTTTGATTTTTGAGCCTCTCTAGAGCCACTTGGATTAGCAATACAAATGGGTGGTGCTAATGTTGTATCAGAGGGCCAATGGTTACAATCATTGGGAACAATCATCTTTATTTTTCAAAATCTCTTCATAAGATTTACCTCAAAGGAAAGGAAATTGATCTTAGAGGCATCCAAGGGAAATCCTCTAAATTTATAATCTCTAATGGAATTAAAAAACTACTCAAAACGGGAAGTAGGGTGTAATAACACAATTATGTTCACTAAATGTTCAAACATCAATATCATCTATGTCAGGGAATATCCATAATGTTGTTAACTATCATCCCAAGGTATTTGGATTAATGCCTAAGGGTCTTCCACCTAATCAAAATCATAACCATGTTATTCATTTGTACTTGGAAAGTATACCAAAGATAAAATAAAGAAGGGAAAATCATACTAGAAGTAGAAACAATCCTTGAAATAAGGACTAAGCAACAATGTAACCTAGAAATTATAGACCACATCATCATCAATTATAGACTAAACCAGCACAAATTGTAATATTGATATTGATTTTGGAACATTCCTTAAGGCTTGGACTGCTATGGGTGCTTTTGAGAGACAAAATACAGTTTCTTAGGTTCATTGACTTCCTAATACACATATTTCAATCTAGGTAAAGACAGACACTTGCATGTGGCATGCTCCTGGCTACAAATCACACAAACCTCAATGTGATCTTATAGGAATTCCTTCAATGGGCGATTTCTCCTAGACATTGGGAAAAATATTTCCAAATCCAACTCTTCTCCTTATTTATTCTTATTCAATTGTAGCATGTCCAATGGAGAATTTAGTGCATTAAGTATAATATTCTTGAATTATTATAGCATGTTCCCAATCTTAGCTCTATATATTTCATTACCAACAACTCTATTTATTTCTGCCATTATATTGCCCATGGGTCTTTAAATTGATGGTGAATGGGTGCATTTTTAAGACACTCCTTCTAAAAATATCATCGATTCAAATCCCACGTGGGTGTTACTATAACAAAACAAAATAATAATAAGCCCCCTCATGAGGGAGGTCACTTAGCAAGCCTATGAAAACGTAAAGGAAATGTGAGTACAAGGTCCCATGTTTAAATCCTTAGTTTCTTAGCTATGGCCATATGTTGGGGGGTTGCATGGTTCATATAGGGGGTTATAATGGTAGTGGTTGGAATCAACTCCATGTCATGTAAGCATGAGACTAGCTCAATTGTCGATTCCTTTAGACATTAAAGAATAATAATAATAATCCAATATATCTCTTGGTACTTTCCTATTATTTGATGTCCCTTTAGAATATTTTTGACACAATTCAAGAATGACATCATAATACTACTAGGATACATATCCCCACCCGTCACGTTCAAGAGATCAATACAATCGTCATTAATTTTGCACAACAACAAGACACGTACTGTTTCTGGAGCCAATTTTCCTTGTCTTTATTACTCTAGGTTGTGATTGAATCATTCAATATAGTATTCCATGAATTCATATTCATTTTGAGTCATTCTGAAGACTTCCTCCATCCAATCGTTGTCCTTATAATAATATTGATATTTTCTAGGAACTTCCCTTCATTTATGCCCAAGTGTGGATACTATCTCTACCAAGATGCATGAAATAAGTTGCAATGCATCATTCTTGAGAACAGAAAGAAACAATTTCAACTTTTTGGCATCTTATGCATAATCGTAGCACCTACAAAGAACATTGAGCTCAAAGAGGAATGTGTTTGGATCTTCTTTATATAAACCATGGAAGTTGAGCAAGGTTGAATGCAATATATTCTTTATCATAGTTCCTTCTTATGATTCTCAAATTGGAAATTCAAAAGTGGATGCCTCCTCCTTAATAAGATCCTCATGAGCCAATGAAAATTGCCCTCTTCCACTAAAGTTTCTTTGGGAGAGTTAGGAAGGATCGAATCTTTGGAATGAAATTATTATTCTATCTATCCTTTAGGGGAAAATATCTCTATATAGAAGATGCGACTTACATGATCTCAGGCCCCTCAACAAAAGATTCAAACTTATTTTTGGCAAGAGAGCTAGCTATGGGAGTTAAATAGTTAAGCCAAGTGTGCCCTTTTTCCTCTTGTGATTGTCGTACACTGGTACTTTTGTGGGGATTTTTAATAGAGATAACAAATCTACCTTGTTGATCTAAAAACATTTCTATGGGAATTTAAAGAGACGTTCTTTCTAAAACAAACCAACTTAAAGAAAAAATTAAATAAAAACACATCACACCAAGCTTATAAAAGGAATACACTTGGTTGAATCAAGCCAAGCAAAAAAATAACTATTCTATTATTAACTAATCCTTGGAAATGACACCAAAAGTGACAGGTGTTTCACTTACCTTCTATTTCCTTAGTAGATAAATGAGAAACTATACATTTAATTATAATTATGGTGTTTATTTGGAACTTGTAAACTATTGTGCACTATATATACTAATAGAATCTTGTAAGTCTTGGTGAAGTTGTAGTATTGGTTAAGTATTATAGAGTTAGACATTAATGTTCTTTATCAATCCATCAGGAAAAATGAATTGCACACTTGAAGGAATTGAAATATTCACATTTGCAAGAATTGAAATGTTAAATACAACACTCTTGTAGAAAGGAATCATATTTTGTTGAAAGGAAATAAACCACGCTTGTTGAAAGGAAACACAATGGCAGAAAAGGAAATCACACTTTACAAAAAGGAAACACACTTTGTAGGAAATGAAATCAACCTTTCATTGAAATAAACACACTAGTAGGAAATTAAAATGTTGACTTAATCAAATTGTTTTTTCAATCCTTGACTCTATAACATAAAAACATGTGGTGAAATGGATTGAATAGACACTATAATACTAGAAAATTATTGGTTGGAATTACAATATAGGAAATCCTAATTAATGAGTTAAAATATAAGTAAAATTGTAGAATTAGAAAATGGAGTAAATCTATAATCAACTCAATCAATAAGCCAAACTACCAATTAAGAATTAGAAAATAGAGTGACTTATTAACAACTTCTTGTGGTTGATACAACAACACCCAAATTTTGGGCTCCCTCTGCTTTTCAAGGTTTAACAGGTGTTCTTATGTCTTGAATGGTCAAAGTCCTTATTTGACCCAACTATCATCAAATCTTATGGTTTCTCATGCTTGCACAATGCATATTGTATGTATTTTCCTTGATTGATCTTAGATTGTGATCTTATTGATGCATTAGGGTTTAGGGAAGTTGCTTATCTAATGATGCATTTTAAGCCCCATGACCCTCAAGCTTTATGTCTACATGACGTGCATTGCAATTCACAAAGCATGAATTTATATTACATAAGTGAAGATGATGTCCTTTCTTCACCTTGCCTCTTATTCTATTGAACATGTTAGGTTTTGGCAAATTGTTTTTTTACTCATGCACATTTAAATTCCTAGACTATCATGATTATGAATGAAGATCCCAACCATGTTTTAACTTGATCCTCATCCTCTAAGGTGCATCTTCAGGCTTAAATATTCATGAGAATTTCATGGCATTATTACCCAAGTTAATTGCATAATCATTGTGAAGGTTGGATTGTACATTCATTCCATTAAGCTAGTTCTTGGACTTGGATATTGGATTATTTTCAAACTATTGGATTGGTTTCGAGCCTGAGATTTTATTTCCAAATCTCCAATACTTTATTCTTAACTATTGCATATCATTTTGTTTTAAAGGGATTCATTGATGGTGCAAGATTTAATTCTCATAAGTCTACTTAATTATGAATAGAGAAGAGGATTTGAATATATGTATTGTCATATTCAAGAGTTAATCTTCAATTTTCACACTATGCATCTAATTGGTTTTCAAGTAAATACATAAGAGGCAAAATGATTTCCTTCTCTTTATTTGTGCATTGGGTTGTTGCTTACTTTTCTCTTTAGCTCTCATGTTTTGTTTATTGTTTATGCAAGTTGAACAAGGAAAAGAGATGAAAACCCTCAATGAGCCATCAATCACTTCATTTTTATTATTATTTTCACCCATAAATATTTATTTACATATTTGCAATTGGAGTTGGTCCAAAGTTGGAGTGTTAGGGTTAACAATGTGCAATATCCAACATTCATATTCATTGTTGATAAGTGCTTTTTAACAAAGAATTCAATGCTTTACAAATGTAGTGGTTTTTGTAGCAGCCCATAGGCCACAAGCCTTACTTTTTTGTACTTGCAGCCATATTTCAAGACAAAGAAAGAGAGCGAAGCGACCTCACCTTCCAGTTGGGTTTTCTCTTGAAAGGGTTTCCCAGAGCATATTTTGTGTCTTATGTGTGTGTGTGTCAATTTATTTTTTCATTCTCTATTTTTCTGCATAATTTCCATTCACATGCATGCACTAATTATAGTTAAATATACAGATCTTAAAGTTTAATAAAATTGTAAGTGTAGAATTTCATATTTCTAATATAATAATATTAGATCTACTGTGCCAAAATGTCAAGTGGAATATGCATGACAAGTTACGGATCATATTAGTATCAGAGACATGTTTCTTTGGGTATTTTGTGGAGTTTGTAGGGGATCTAGGTCGGCAGGGTAAAAAATCGTAAAACCCTAATCATGGCCAACAAATCTGTAAATGACCCTTGTGATCCCATAGAAGTGTGGTTTTTGCGGCTGGAACAACAAGTTGCAGACATAAATTTCAATGTAAATCTCATCAAGAAGCCCTGAGCAATAAGCTTGGGATATTTGGAGAAGATGGGGGTTCGAATGTAGAGGACAAATTAGAAGTGTGATTGGGAGATCAAGAAGGCATGAATAACCAACCGAAGAAAAAACCTCAAAAATATCAACCTAGTTTAAGTGGTTTGAATCAGTCCTTATTTAAAATGGAAGCAAAAGTCGATATCAAGTTATACCATGACAAGATTGACGTGCTAAAGCTGAACAATTGGTTGCAGCAACTGGAAGTTTATTTTAACGTCCATCATATCGAGGAAGGGAAAAATATATCCTTTGCGCGGCTGAAATTAGAGGGTCATGCACTGACTTGGTGGGAGAGCCACATGGAAACCTTGAGGTTGAAGGGAGAACCTCCAGTGTCTAAGTGGGAGAATTTCAAAACCCTCATTAAGTCACAATTTTATCTCATCAGGTACGTAGAGGACCATTGGATCTAGTGGCACTACTTAAGGAAAAATATGGGCCAAAGCGAGCAGAAGTACACCACATAATTCAGAAAGATGGCCATAATGTTGGGTATCTCTCCAAAAAACCCAAATGTACTCCTCAAGTATTTGGGGGGTCTGCACCGCCATCTACATGAGAAAGTGATGTTGTTTAAGCCAAAATTGGTCCAAACTTGTATACATGAACAATACCTTGAAAACATAGGCCTGAAGAGAGTGAATTAAGTGGGTCGAAGTAGAATGAGCAACATGATGCTTCTAAGGAGGGAAAGAAGAAGAAAAAAGGGGGAAAAGATAAAAAGGCGACAAGCACAACATACCAGTGCAAAGATCCCAACAACCACTGCAACCATTGCAACATTGATGGCCATACAGAGGAGAAGTGTTAGAAGTTGCATCCAAAGATAAACCCAAAGAAAAAGAAGAAATACAATAATAAGAAGAATCCCATGGCCGTTGATTCGAGCAGCCATGTTGAAAGCAACATGGACGTCGATGAGAAGATCGTATGTAGATCAGTGTAGAAGGAGGTGAATTTGAGTAGCCTTCATCAACAGGAAGATAAATAAATGACCAAACTCTTCCATATAAAGATACAGGTCTAGAAGACAAAAGTTGATGCTATGTTTGGCTTGGGATCGTAGGATAATCTCATTGCAGAAGAGCTGGTCAAGAAGTTGGGGCTAGAAGTTTGTGATTATCCAAACCCATATCCATTGGGATGGGTAAATAAGGATGTAGAGCTAAAGGTAACTAAACAATGCAAAATCAGATTTTCTATCAGTGTTGATTTTATTGATGAAGTAGATCTAGATGTGGTTCCCCTTGATGTATGTGGAGTCATGTTTGGGATTCCATACATGTGCATGCGAGATGCAATATTCGTGCGTAGAGCTAACAAATACTGGTTCATCAAGGATGGAAAATAGTTTATCATCAATGCGCACAAAGGCAAGTAAAAAATTTCACTGGTAAGTTCCAACCAAGCCAAGAAATTGATCAATTCCAAAAGAACATATGTTTTATTGTTTTTAAGAGAAATTCAATCCAAAGAGGAGTTAATAAGAGGCAAGGCATCCCTGGAGGGGTGTAATAAGAAAAATAAACAATAATTAGAGGAGTTGTTACAAACATACAAGGATGTGTTTCGAGAGCCTAAAGGGTTACCACCTAAGAGAGAAGTAGAGCACGAGATCCAACTATTTCCAGACTCCCCATTATTTAATATTGTGTTGTACATGCAATCGGTTATAAAAGAAAATGAGGTGAAGAAATATTTGCAGCAACTACTGGAATAGGGTATCATTCGACCGAGTACATCACCATGTGGGTCACCCATCATAATGTTGCCAAAGAAGGATGGGACTTGGTAGATGTCTATAGGTTATAGGGCATTGAACAAAATCATGCTCAACAAAATATACGCATTTCCCGAGATATATGATTTGTTGGATCAGTTTCAGCAAGAAAAATATTTCACTAGGCTAGACTTGAAGTCTGGATATCACTAGGTTCGAGTCAAACAAGAAGATATATGGAAGACCATCTTCAAAACCAGGCAAGGTTTGTATGAGTGGTTAGTCATGCCATTTGGCCTATGTAATGCACAACTACATTTATGATATTAATGAATGATGTATTGCACCCTTTTATAGATTCATTTTTTATTCTTTATCTGGATGATATACTGGTATATAGTGCTACCTGGGAGGAGAATATTTCACATTTGTTGCATGTGATGGAAACATCAAAGAAGCATCAACTACTAGCAAATATAAAGAAGTGTGAGTTTGTGCAACAATCCTTGGTGTATCTGGGGTATGTGATAGGTGGAGGAGAGTTGAATATATATCCTTCCAAGATGGAGGCCACCATGAAATGGTCAATGCCTACTAATGTTTATGAGGTCAAGAGTTTCAATGGGAAAACACAATACCTAAGGAAATTCATAGCCTCATTTTCAGTGGTAGCAGCACTGCTCCACGCCATAACAACAAATGGCAAGAGTTTCCAGTGGGGAAAAGGTTAGGAGAGGGCTTTCAAGGAGTTAAAGAAGAATATCAATCAAGCACTTGTTATGAAATTACCAAACTTGCAGTGGCCCTTTAAGTGGAGACGGGTGCGAGTGGGTATGCTATGGGAGTTGTCTTGATGCAAGGAGGAAGGCCTATATGCTACCATTATGAAGTATTTCATGGGGAAGTCCTTAACTACCCTACCTACGAAAAGGAGCTCTATGTCATGGTGCAAGCTGTGAAGAAGTGGAAGAAATATCCGATGGAAAAGGAGACACTAATCCACACAAATCACCAACAGTTACAGTACTTGCAGACCTAGAGTAAGCTACAACAGACTAGGCATTACAAGTAGATGGGGTTTTTACAACAGTTTCATTTGGTGATCAAGTATAAGAAGCGAAGCACAAACAAGTTGGTTGACATTCTTTCAAGGTCACCCACATAAAATATTACAATTTTGGAGACTCTTATGCGCATGGATCCATTCACCCATGATGCATATAAAGAGGCATATTCAGAGAATGAGGGCTTCAAGGAGGTGTTCCTAAAGGTGAGAAATTGTAGATGATGGGCTATGCGTTCCTTAGGAAAGCATTTCCATGGACTTTATGGGAGGTTTTCCGACCACCAGGAAGGGACAGGACTACCTGTTCATGGTAGTTGACAGGTTCAACAAGATGTGTATTCTTATGCCCTGTAAAAAGACCATCAACAAGAAAGAAACAACAAACGAGTTATTTGGACAGGCCTGGTTGCACTTTGGGATACCAAGGAGCATCCTTTCGGACAAGGATACAAGATTTATCAGTGCATTCTGGACTACATTGTGGGAAATCATGATTGTTGTCTAAGATGGACATGAAGTTGAAGACGTCTACAACATTCCATCTATAGACAAATGGGCAAATAGAAATAATCAACAAGACTTTGGTGCAACTTCTGATGGGGTACAACCAGATGCATCCGAAGACCTAGATGAAAATATGGTATATATACAACATTCTTACAATAGAGAAGTCCAAACTTCTACAAGAAAGTCACCCTTTGAAATTTGTTTTGGATATTTATTGCCTTCACTGTTGGACATTGCATATGGGAAACAAGGAGGATTGAGGTAATATCTTATAGGAGATGCTTTGAGGGCTGAAAAAATTATAGAGAAGATCAGGTAAATCCATCTACAGATACAAGAAACAATGCCGAAGTCATAAAAGAGGTATAAAGCGAGGCATGATCAACATAGAACAGAGAAATCGTTCAAGGTGGGAGACAAAGTATGGTTATAGTTGAACAAGGAGAGGCTGCAGCAGCCCAATAAGAAAATCAAGACTCTGAGGTATGGTCCCTTTGAGATACTAGAAAATGTGGGTGATAGTGCCTATCAACTTAGTTTACCACCATATATGCGCATTTGCTCAGTTTTGAATGTAGAGAATTTGAAATTCTATGAGCCTTCCATGCTAGATCAGGAAGAGAAACATGTCCTACCTTCTGTGGAGGATTTGGTACTAGATGCTCAAGCAAAGCTAACAGAAGATACAATTTTGCAGAAGAGGTCCAAAACTACAAGATAGGGGTAGCATGACCTTTTCAGGTAGATTGGGTTGAAGGGGCAACTTCCAGGCAAAGCTAAATGGTACACTAGAGAGAAGGTGGAGGAAAAATTTCCTCACCTCATTTAGTGTAAGAATTTGGGGACCAAAATCCTCCCAAAATGGGGAGGTGTGATCCAGATTGGATCATTATATTGTTTCTCATCCATATCGATGCATTCAAAGTGGAAAAAGTCCATGAGTCAGCTCACAGAACCATTTTTACCAAAGGGACCCAAATTGGTGAAACAAGGTTTGAAACTTTCCGGGAGCATTTTGAGGCTCAAACAATGTTTTTTGGAGGCAAACATTTGTCATTTTAATGTGACACCTCTTCATGTTGTTTTACACGCAAAGATATTTCCAACGAAATAAGAAGCGTGTCAATCAGTGTTTGTATGTAAAATTTATGCCACTCAAAAGTTGCTCTTCGTGTTTTCACACCTATAATTTGGGAGGATGACGCGTCAGCCCCCCATTATCATGGAAAAGGGGCTAGCCACGTGTTTGTGATGTAAAAGACTCTAGAATAGTCTAAATTGTAACTCTATTTAAGAGTTGATGTAGTCAAATTTAACCACTAGTAGGTTATCAGGTTGTGTTATAATCGAGCCACGAGAAGGACAAGGCATTCCATTCTTTCAAGAGAATTTTGTTCCATAGTTGAGGAAAGATAGCTAAGAGGGATAGGAGGTAGAGCACATAGGGAGGATTTGTGCATTGTAGTAGCCCACAGGCCACATGCCGTATTTCTTTGTACCTGCAACCGTATTTCCAGACAGAGAAAGAGAGCAAAGCACCTTCACCTTCTAGTTGCGTTTTCTCCCGAAATGGTTTCACAGAGCATATTTTGTGTCTTGTGTGTGTGTGTGTGAGCTTATTTTTCATTCTCTGTTTTCTGCATAATTTCCATTCACATGCATGCACTAATTACAGTTAAATCTACAGATCTTAAAGTTTAATAAAACTATAATAATGTAGAATTTCATATTTCTAATATAATATTAATATATCTATTGTGACAAACTATCCAGTGGAATATCCACGATAATTTATGGATCATCTTGTGTGGGAGAGAAAATTCCACCCTCACTAATTACGTGGCTTGGGGGTCGTTACTCCTAGTGTTAATACATTATCGCTAAAGCATATGAGAGCGATGGAAACTATATAACTAAGGAGGAATAAAGAGAACAATTTCATTTGAATGATATGAGCAATGGGTCTCATGTGAGAGAGAGCATGCCACACTCACTAATTAGGTGGCTTTGGGGTTGTTACTCTTGAAGGGGAAACACTGAATATGTGTATTTATCTCATGATATTAATTTATAGCATGCATATTTAACCACCTCTAGATCTAGATCCCACTAACTCATTAGTGGATAATGAAAACACTTCATCAATAGATAAGGATGCAAAAATAATAAGAAGGTGATATCTAACATTGATATTATCCAAGTACTCATAGTCTAACATTCCCACCCTAACTCAATCACAAGTTTGAAAAATTATACATGACAACATGAACTAATGCATAAACTGGTATTACTTCAATCTTCCATCTAAAAAATTTGAACTAAGTTTCAATATATATTTTGAAAAATTTCAGCATGGATGTTGAATGGTTCATTTGAAATGAATACTGAAATAGAGTATAAATTATAAAAGTGAACAACTGTCATGTCTAAACATTCTCATAGTAATTGGTGAACAAATAGGAACACCATTCTATTAGTAGTGAACAAATACGATCACCAAAGTGCTCTTTGAATTTAGATGAAATTAGTTGTCAAATAACATTCTTATCAATAATTGAAGATAAATTAGAGGATTCTAGATTCCATGTTAGATATTCCCAAATATGTTGATTTGAACATATTAATTGAGGTTGATTTCATTGTAGATATCTTGTTGAGAAGACTAGTTTTAATTTTGGAATTCCCAGATTCTAATTGAATTTTGATTGATAAGACTTTGAATCTTGAAGATTGGTTGCCATCATTAATATTCCCCTCTATCGTGTGCAATGTGATAAGATTATTGTAGGGATCCAAGCTTGACGTTTTGGATTTTTTTCTCCTTTATGGTTCATCATTATTATCTAGTGGATTTGTTGATTGATCACTAACCATCTTGACTTGATTAATTAATGTGATATTTTTTTTTTACCATTAACCATTTTGATTTCATCAATGCACTCCCCCATTTAGTGCAAGAATTACCTTTCTCTTTGACTCATGTTTCAATTTAAAATACATATAGAGTTGGGCCCAATCATGTCTGAAATATTCATTTGGAAAAACAATTTGAAATCCTTCAAAGAGAATTACCTTTCTCTTTGACTCACGTTTCAATTTTTTGTGTAAGATATGTCTTTCTTCGTAGAATGATCATGTTTTGATGACTGAGTGAACTT
Source organism: Pinus taeda (assembly GCA_000404065.3). Classification (NCBI taxonomy): domain Eukaryota; kingdom Viridiplantae; phylum Streptophyta; class Pinopsida; order Pinales; family Pinaceae; genus Pinus; species Pinus taeda. Next base: position 110,887 of record APFE030497647.1, on the reverse strand, counting down.
GAAAATCAAGTTTGAAAATTAAGCACAATATCCATAATGAAGCATTCAGGAAAAATACATCCATAAGAATAAACTATCCTTCAACTCCCTTATTTTGACAAGATAATTCTAAAACAAAAGTAAAAGCATTTGATTTTATTATGTGTATGATTTTTTCAATTATAATGACATGCTCAAATATAATAAGAAAGCTTCATTGATTTCTACATACCAATATCTCTTTCACTTTTCATGCCCACAATTCATATTTTGAAAAAAAATAAAAAAAATAAATCTAATCAATACCCACTCAAAATCTCTTTGTGATTCAATGAAATTTATTACAAATAATTTTATTCTATGATGGCATGGTTGTTTATATGCAAATTCTCCTTCTTATCCTTCAATGAAATTTGTTATGAACAATTTTATTTTATGAAAGCATGAATATTTATATCTAAAGTCTCCCTTCTCATTCAACAATTTTATTATATAAAAATATAAATTATGATCGAAAATTTGTATTTTCACTATATATAATTTTTTTTTTTTGAATTATGTATTTGTATCCAAGTGTTGCTCCAATAAAGATATATTATTTATTTCCTTGTGTAACTTTTATTATATAAAAATAAAGTATATCCAAATTTTATATATATATAAAATTAATATAAATATAAAATGTTTAATCCAAATTATATTTTAATAATATATATATATATTATATATAAGTATATATATATATATATTTTTTTAAGAATG
>APFE030497647.1:68455-109246 GCA_000404065.3 Pinus taeda | reverse complement strand
TTTTTTGAACATTTGAGGCTTTGTTATATTGATATAATCATAACTGCAAGGCCATCTCCTGAAATTGAATGTGGAACAATAACCTCTTTCATTAGAAATTTTGGAAAAAGTATCTACATTTACCCTAGTTATAAAGACATTTGCTATATTTGAAGGTAAAATAGTCTTTGTGAAGCTTATCTATCCATGCTTTATTGTAAATCCCATTGTTCTTTTCTTATTCTGACATCCTCTTTCAGCCTACACCACAGAGCTGTGAGAGTCGAAGCATAAGATGCCAACACAAAAAGAAACACACAAAGCATAAGATGTCAAGAAGATTATCGATGTTGTGGTTTAAACGCGGCGACTCCTACTACAAGGGTTAGATAGGGAGGTTTAGTCTCCACAGACTTAGTGATTCAATCAAATTGGGTGGGGAGGTTTACTCTCCACAAATTTAGTGATCCGATCAAATTAAGTGGAAAGGTTTAATCTCCATAAGTTTAGGCAAAATTGTGTATGATTGACTGCTGATCAACTTGAAAAAAAGCATAAGATGCTTGACAGCTACTCAAGGTGAAAAAAAGCATCTTGAAAAAAAATTGCAGTTTCTACATCCACATGCATACAAGTTGCAAATTTCTTCTTCTTAATCTACATAAATTTTTGTCTACATAACTTAAAATTTGAGCATGCACACTATATTATCTATTCAAATCAAACAAGGTTACGTATAAATAAATTTAGTGTTTTCTCAAGATAGGTAAACTAACCTTCGACACACAATCACCTGGTTGAGAGAATATCTCAACTACACACCAATCTAGGAACATCTAGATATAACAACCCTAAGGAATAGGAACATACTCCTCCAAATAGAAATAATCACAACTGAGACAAGTAGGAATTACAATTTCCAAGTCACCCCCTTAACAACTACTTGTCTGTCTAGTTGTGGTCAAGCACAACAAAAGAATATGTTGACGTCCATATAAAGGAGCAACCATCCACCGGAATGCATAGGTGCCAACCGCTGCAACCGTCAGTCTGCTAGGATGCCCTTCGCATACATGGTTCTGTCAACCATTATAACTACAGACATGTACCTGCAAATCCCCCTCCATCATCATCATCATTGGTTTTATCGGATTACCCATAACCATGCTCTGGGTTTTATCAAATTACCCTCAACCATGCTAATAAGGGCTCTCAACCACCAAGGCTCAACTCAACCACCAATGATCAACACAACCACAAAGTCTCAACTCTACCACCAAGGCTCTCAATTCAGACACAAAGGCTCAACACAACCATGAAGGCTCAATTTGTGCCTCCAAAGCACTACATTCATCCACCAAGGCTCACCACAGACCCAACTTAACTAGGCTCGGGGTTTTCTCGGCTCACCCTTAGACATGCAAGGGTTTTGTCAGCTCACGCTAAATTGTGCCTACAGGAATCCCTGTCCACTTCACTCTCGCACGTGATTTATGGCTTACAACAAACCAACACTGCAAAGTGGTTTCCAGCTTACCAAAAACCTACAATTACAAAGTGGTTTTAAGATTACCACGAACTTTATGGAGGTACATATGCCTTATCAGGCTTGCATTACACACTCCAATTCTTGGAGTTACCAGGTACATACAGTATAAAGACCACTACAAAATAGTGTAGAATTTCTTACTTGTTAGGATGTGTGACTCATAATACAACATGCTAGTGAGTCTGTCCCACAAACTCAGACAAACTCACACAAACTTTTACTTAGAAGTCCATCATCCTTTGAGGTATCTCCAGCCTGTATTCTCTAATGTCATTTTCGCTATTTTTTTATCATTGTCATACAAATAAACCTTCCTATTGTTGAAATGGTGAATTCCAACGCAAACTTATGACAATAGTTGGCCAGCTAATGTCTCTTCAATAACTATGGCATGATAATTTAACAATTCATAAAACAATATTCAATTAAAATTAATTATTTTTTTAAAATCACTTGGAGCATATTTTCCACCGAGATGAAACAAGCTTGGAAGCTATAGAAGTGGTAGCCTCAACACACCTTCCTTTTAATTAATAAGATTTCTTGATTTGACTGAAACCAATGGTGCTCGCAAATTCCCATTATTTTCTGTACTTATTCAAGAGTTTCAGAAATTTTGTGGATTTTTCCCTTGCGCTCTTGCTACAACCAATTTGAACTAAGGCAAACAAATTTTGCAAGGCACAAGTCGTAGCCAAGGGGGACTTGGGCACCCACTATTCCATGCCCTCCATAGAATACATTCTCCTTCTTGTAGAAATGCATGGATACTCCTTTTCCGTGAGAGAACCCATCCTTTCTGCACATCTGCTCTGCAAAAACCTCAAACAGAGTCCCTCCACGACCATAATAGAGGCAATGGTCTTTGTAGGCCATGATAATGCAATCTTTCCTCGTGATGGAAACCTCCATACCCATGGAGACGGCCTCTTGCCCATTGTAAAGATGACAGAAACCCCTTATCAGCTTCGATTTGTAGAGGGATCCACGACGATCTCCATTTACCTCATCATGAACATGTCCACATAGAATTTCATGAGCTCTATGGGGCTGGTTTCCATGATGCGGGAAAGGGGCTTGCATTGGTGGGTTGCGAATGGAAGATTGGTTTCTATAGAGATGGTGGTTTTTTTTTTGTGTGATTCAGTCGATACAGATCTCACATAGGCCTCCCTCAATGCATTCCATGATGGTTGTTTGCTGTCATTGCAACTGTGCGTAGGAGATTGTAGAGGGTTGGGACCATGGCTCTCCCCATATTTATCTCTCCACTTCATATGACTCACTCCCTGAACAGAGCAACAACCCAGTACCTCTTTTTTCCTCTCTTACGCAAGCTTAACAACAACCAAGAATGGTCGAGCCTTGTCAGGCCTGTTGGGCTTTGTCACCCTCTCTATACTAGGAAGCTGGCGATATTCCCAATGTCTCACTCGCTGCAAGAACCTCATTACATCCCACTAATTCTTCTTCCATAGCTCCTCAACATACTTATACGCCCTCATATCGACGACAACTCTTCCCACATCGAAACAACCCATAATTCTTCCGCACTACATTCCAATTGTCGAACAAAATATCCACTTTCACAACTGGTCAACTTCTTCAACACGTGGGTTGACGACCGTTCCAAAGTCACAACATCATAATCACTTAATCCGATGGACAAATATAAAGGCAAAATGCCCAATACAAATACATATACTCTTATTTCCCTTGGCCCAAGAGGGGCCAAGCCCCCAAGCCCACACGGGCTCCGTTACCAACTTAAAATTTGAGCATGCACATTATATTATATATTCACATCAAATAATGTTACATATAAATACATTTAGTGTTGTCTCAAGATAGGTAAAATAATCTTGGACACACAATCACCTGGTTGAGAGAATATCTCAAATACACACCAATCTAGGGACATCTAGATATAACAAACCTAAGGAATAGGAACAGACTCCTCTAGATAGAAAGAATCACAATTGAGACAAGTAGGAATTACAATTTCCAAGTATTCATTCTATTTCATTTTTTCTCTATTGTGCTTTTGTTTGAAGGTTCAAAAGCCACGGAGGTCGTTTTGACAAGCACAACGGCCAACACAGTTAGCGACGTTGTTAGCGTTACTTTTTCTCTGCTCTATCAACTAGTAGATGATGTAATTCATTTGGATCGAAATACTTAGCTTATGGAAGCTTAGTTAAATCGTATGAAGACCCTCTTGTGTGATATCACCAATTGATTTCAACACGATCAGAGATGTTCGCCCGACACTGTCAAAAATTGGTTGCAAAGGCTCCACCATTCTCTTGATGATGTCAAATGTCTCGTGGATTTTTCCCAATGACAGAAACGATATCTACAATGTTTCCTCTATAGACCAGCACTCTTAACACAATTTAGAGAATGGAATACAAATTTCAATCAACGCTTTGTCGATCTTAAAAGGGATTTTTCAATACTTAGCAATGCTGAATGAACTATTTCCTCTGCACCAGATCGAGCTTTGTGGGATCGGGGATCGAAGTTGACCAGATGCGACTACAGAGATGGTTGGACAATGAAGATCATCAATTTCGCATAATTGGTGTTTTCGACATGGGAGGCATCGGAAAAACATCTCTCCTCAAAACCATCCACAACGCCTACGAGAAAGGTAACTTGTTCGAAGTCGTAATTTGGACTATATTTTATCAAAATTATAGGATTTCAGGCCTGCAGGCTGATATTGCAAAGAAAATCAATTTGAATCTTGGGAGAAGCTCTAGTGTTGAGATAACAAAGATGGAGCTCTCTGCATGTCTGTGGGAAAATCAATTTCTTATCATATTAGATGATTTATGGAGGGAACTTCAACTAGACGAAGAATTGGGCATCCATGTGGATAATGATAACGGTAGCAGAATCGTAATCTCTACATGTAGCTTTTATGTGGTGAGAAGAATAGGGACAGATGACTTCTCCATATAAATACAACCGATATCCATGGATGAAGGGTGGAAATTTTTCTACAGAGAAGCTTTCCAAACTAGCAATGCTCAGACAATGATATAGAGAATGTGGTCACAAAAATTGTTGAAGAGTGTAATAGTGTTCCGTTGGCCATAAAAGTTGTAGCGGAAACCATGAGGGGTAAAACTAGTGTAAATGAATGGAATCTTGCTTTGTGTCAGATAAAAGATATCGATGTTTTCTAGGATACAACAACATTGATCAAGGTCGCTATTGGCGGTTTAAATGTAGTTACGATTGTTTGCCTGAATTTGTCTTCAAGAATTTATTTTTATATTGTGCTACCATTCTCGAAGGTTGGCAGATCACTGTAAACACCTTGGTGGAAATGTGGACAGGGTAGGAGCTAGTCAATAGCAAAAAGACTAGCTATTTAATAGACTTGGGACTCAGGTACGCAGACTTATTAGTAGAACGTTGCTTGTTTCAGAGTGTTTATGATGATTATGGGTATAGGAAGATACAGGTTCACGATGTTGTCCATGACTTGGAAATGTATATTGCTAAGAATGAAGAGCAATGTTTCTTCAGGACATGTGAAAACCTCCAAGAGTTTCCAACCACTGCAAAATGGATCCATAATTGCGAAAGAATAACAATTGTTCAATTTTTCCAACATATTTCAACTGCCCCAACCTCCTCACTTTGATGTTGCAGTATAATGAAAGTCTAAGAGAGGTTCCAAATGGCTTTTTAGTCAATCTCACCTCTCTCGGGGTTTTGGATATGTCGGCCACCGAAATAGAATCGTTGCCCATGTCACTGTGGCATCTTAGATAGCTCGAGTTTCTCAATTTATGTGAGACGTTAATCAAGGTTGTACCTGAAGACATATGTAATCTTTCTTAGCTTCAGTTTTTGCATCTTAATAATTGTAAAAATTTGGAGTCATTTCCTCCTAAGCTAAGAGAGCTTGGAAATCTCATGACTTTAGATTTAAACCATTGTTGTAGATTAACGAGGATTCCCCTAGAGATATATCAACTTACATTATTGAATATATTATTATTGGGTACATCAGAGAAAGTGGAAAACAATATAATGAGGTGGAGGAAGTGAAGAGTCTCACAAATTACTCAAATTTAGTGAATCTTTTTATACATGTCAAGGCAAGAATTGAAGGCAAGGGAATACATTCAGGAATTAAGATGGGTATAATGGGAAGTTGGTTGGAGATGATGGACCTAACATTGGTATTCGATGTGGAAGGCCATGATGTGGTGGAGGATCTCCCTGGAGACATAAAAAGCATGAAGAAGCTACAACGTTTTTGGCTTCAAAATTACCATGGAAAAAGTCTACCCAATTGTATTTGCGAGTTTCTACAATTGGAGAGGCTATATTTGCATTATTGGTTTCAACTCAGGGATCTTCTGCCCTTGGAGAGGTTTCCAAATTTAAGGTCAATGACATTAGACAACTACACTAACTTGAAGGAGATAGGAATAGGGACACGGGGAAGTGTCAAGAGATTTCCGATGTTGGAAAGTTTTAGGCTGGAGGACTTACTTATGTTAGAACTATATTTTGATCTATGCAAATGTGTCTTTGCCCATGTTTAAACTATACATTGATCTCATGCAACTTCTTGACTTGTTGATTTTATTGATAAGAACTTAATATCCCACCATAATGAATTATTGGGTTTTTAGTATTATTCTTATTTTGACATTTATGTGATTGATGATTTTTCTTCCTACCATGAATAAAAGGATGGAAATATAAACACTAATTCTCTATGTGACTAACAAAATGACAATGTTGTAATTTAGCAAGAATTTGATTAATTTTTTATCATTAATTGTATCATCAACATTCTTACAACTTCTTCATTAATTTCTAAAGTATTCAAATTTCCATCAAGAAATCATACACTCAAAAAATAAATTGGTTTGGACTAATGTGGAATATGAAAGTTGTTTCCTTTGTCACATTTGAAGTCATTTCAATTCTTTTTGAATTGCAATTATTCCAAAGGTTAAAGAATAATATTTGAAATATATATATATATATATTTAGATCCATATTTATTCTTATGACTCATATTTAATTAAACTTTCCTTCATCAATTCATTTCTAAATAATTATTCCATCTCATAACTTGGTAAGTAATCATCAACAATCTCTTTTCTCACAATTTCATCAACCATTTTTTTAAGATCATTTGGTGCCACAAGTAGCATCATGCATTTGCATTAGATAATCCATGTCACAAGTAGCATTCATCATTTTCATTAAGTCACGTGTGTTACAAGTAGCAAAATCCTTTTGTATTAGGTAATTTGTTGCACATGTTGCATCAACCATGTTCACAATATTAATTTTAATTGAAATTCTTCAATCAATTTATCCTTTAAATAAATTTTCTTGTGAATATCAACAACCCAATTATGCAATTCATGTAAGGAGTCTTACATTTCTTTGATTTCTAGATTGATATTTTGCAAATAGTGTATTTCTTTACCCATTGCATGTTTTTCGCTTGTCACACTCAGTTGTGCTTGCTTATGTCAAATTGTCTTGTTCTTATTACTACCTTAAGGTGTCAGATCATGCACCCCAAAGTGTGATTACAATGCTTTTTATTTTGATTAAAAATGACTTTATAATTCAATTTCAACTATTTATAACAATATACACATTGATTTTTGAAAGGGTTTGTAACACTTACCCTTCTTCAATTTTTACATTTCAATGATTTAATAGACACTTGATTTATGAGATAACGCAATTTTTTGTGTAAGATATGGCATACTCATAAAATGATCATGTTTTGATGACTAAGTGAACTTGAAAATCAAGTATCAAAATTAGGCACAATATCCATAACTAAGAATTCAGGAAAAAATAAATAAATATACATCATCCATGGGAATAAACTATCCTTCAAATCCCTTATTATGACAACATAATTCTAGAAAAAAGGTAAAAACATTTGATTTTATTATGGGTATCCTTATTTCAATTATAATGGCATGCTCAAATGCAATAAAAAATCTTAATTGATTTCTACATACGAATAACTTTTTCACCTTTTATGCTCACAATTCACATTTTGAGAAAAAATAAAAATAAAAAATTTATCTTGATCAATACCCACTCAAAATCTCTTTGTGCTTCAATCAAATCGATTGCAAACAATTTTATTCTATGAAGGTGATAAGCCTCATCATTGGGTAACTATATGGACCCTAATACACCTCCAAGATTATTAAAAATAAACTCCTCTCATAATTCCTTACATATTTTCATTCTATTTTGCTTAATGAGATGAGTAAAAGTAAGATGTTATGTCTAGTGGTCTAATGTACTTTGATTGCAGGTGTTTGAGAGAAAATCATGGCAATTTTGGCTAATTAAGGGTAGAAAATCGAATGAGACAAGGAGGAGAGATTATAGGAGATAGATCCTCCTTAGTTAATCCTCACTCATTCGAATATTCCTCATTCAAATCACACTAGCTCGAAGTTGCAAGTAGCTGAGTCATGGAGATCATGGGCAGCCGATCTAGTGATAGTTAAGAGCCAATTCATCTTGATTTTAGGAGCCAAGCCTCCCTATATTTAAGGAATTCACTGGAGACTTCAGCTGTATAAATAAGGAGGCCTAGAGGCTCATTAGGATTCAGATTTTTTTATGTAAGAGCACTAAGAATTTTCGAGTTCAAGTTTTGTGGAAAAACATTGTTATGTAATTTTTCTGATATGATAATGAGAATGAGAATTTCCTTGATCCAGCACTAAGTTGACTCAAAGGGCTGAACCTCTTGGGTTAGTGCCCAACCCTAGCAACAAAGGCTCCTCTTCTTGTACTTGTATGATTATGTGATTTCATAGATTAATGGTTGAATTAGTTTTAGCAATGTTTCATTACAAGTAGTTGTGAACTTGATTAGTTTGCTTCCATTTGTGCATTTCTTTAGTAGAAGCTTAGAAAGATAAAGGAATACCAAAAAGGCTGATAGCAGGTGGATTTGGCCTCACTCCCCCTTCAAGGACCATGGTTTGAAGAAAGAACTCCTATGCAACCCCAAAAAGACAGAATTATAATTTCTTATGGAATTTAGGGTTTTCTGCTACTAAGGCCAACATCTTTTCAGTTTTCAAGAATAAGATCCAATTTTCATTTATGATATATTCAACCTTGCAATAGATCTCATAGTGTTTCACATTATTCTGCAAGTATTTCCATGCATGAACTATGCAACTAGATAATGAAATTTTGTTTTCTTAAGTTGATTGAAAATCTTTCTTGTTTGACATGATTCATGGATAAATGTCAGTTATTGATGCAGTGCAGGAGTTTCAATAGTGCAATAATATCTCATGACCAACAACCCCAGCCTAACCTCATCCATCCATGATCACCAAAATATACTAAGTCCCTCAACCAATTCATCATTCCATTAGAACAATTTTCCAGGTTTGTTGAGCAAATCCAACCATTTTACAAACTCTGTTTTGAGCTCTGAAAAAGTCCTAACCACTCCCTTGCCTTATTTATTCCACCATTCACCTTCCCTAAGCCCTATACCACCTTCTAAATCACTCTTATTGCTCTCGGGCGGATCCTGTAGGAATACAGGGGATCCTGTAGGAGCATTGGGACATCCTGTAGGAAGCATTAGGACATCCTGTAGTGGCATGTTTTGAGCCTGATTTGTGGAAAAAGCATCCCGAGGGATAGGAAAGGACCCCTACTTTCCTCCCAAGCCATCTTACCTTTCACCACCATCTCTAACCCACCTGCCACATCATAAGGAGGGTTCAGCATTCACATTTTCACAAAAAAAGGACAAAAAGAAAAAGAGTTATTGTGTTCATTTATATGCACAACAATAGAATGTTTTGTTATTTTAGATTGCATGCCTAGGATAGTTAGGATTACTCACATGTTAACTTAGAATTCTTTTGAAGTAAAACCTCTTAGAAATTAGTTAGATTAGTGGTGTGTTTAAAGCATTTGATTTCAATCTTTCCTTTCTGCAATAGACAATATTTCAGTTCTCCCAATTAGTGCAAAATTCCCATTTCCTCATTGGTAATCAAGCTTCTTCTGAATCAATAGAAGGTTGGTTTGAGAAAACATAGTGGTCTATCGCTAGCTCAACAGTGACAAAGAGTGGACCCTTCGCATCTGCTTGTGTATACAACACTCTCACCTCCATGTTTGTACAAACCCCAAGTTAATAAAGTAAAGTTGGTAGCTCCAAGAGTTGCAACATTCTTACTGCAATACTGGTGCTCATCACTTTTTGGCACCGTTGTCGGGGAGGTGTCTAAGTAATATGTGATTTCTGCTTTCTTTCTTCCATTTCTTATCTCTGACATTCCACTATTAGCTTCATTTCTGCAAAAGTAATTGTAAATTGGTTTGCTTTCTTTTCCATTCTGCAAGTGAGATTTCATTCAGTAGTTATTTCCCATTCAGTTTGTTATTTCAATTCTGTAATTAGTCTCAAATCTTGAAAAAAAACACAAAACAAAACAAAAACACTTCTTTCATGCCTCGTAGGAATAGGGATAACTTACAAAAATTTCTACCAATTACCCCCACCACTTCAATTAGCCAACCTTCCCTCTTCTTCGGTGGTTGTGAATTGGAGGACCCCTTAGGCTAACAACCAGAGATTTTTTAAGAGCCTGCAAGGGGAGAAGACGAAGGAGAACCCATTCCAACTGACCTAATGGCTGAAAATAGAAATGGCAGAGGAGATAGAGAAAGAATTGAGGGTGATTTTCCCATCAAAGAAACTAATGTGGATACCAAGATGCAAAACATAAGCCCCTCTGCTCTTCCTCATTGCCATGGACTGGCCTCAGAAGATCCAGATATTTTCTTGTTTGAGTTCATTGTGATATGCAGAACTTATGATTACATAACTGATGATAAGAAGTTGAAATTATTCCCATCCACTCTCAAGGATGCAGCTCAGCGCTGGTTCATGGGTTTACCTGGGGATAGCATCACAAGTTGGGCTTAGATGCAGCAAGCCTTGAAAAACAAGTATTGAGACTACTACAGGTTAAAAGACACTAAAGAGGAAATTTTTAGGATGACCTTGGGGCATGATGAATCCTTAGAGCATTATGAAGAGAGATTCCAACTTAGCTACAAAAGGGTTAGGTGCACACTTGATCCTAAGTCACTGAAGCTAGTCTTGCTCTGGGGGGTAAGGGAAGATCTTCTGGGTAACCTAAACCTGCTAGAAGGAGGGGACATCTACCAGCTACCCTACGAAGATATCAAGAATGTATTTAAGAACCATTCTAGGGAATCTAGAAAAAAGGGTAGGGGTAGTCAACCAATGGCAAGCTCATCCTCTTCCAACACATCCATAAAAGGTGAAATTGGAAATATGCTGGAAGATTTCAAGACTGAAATGTTGTATACCCTTTCCCTACAGATGGAAACTATGCACATCAAGAGGAAGCAGGAGGAAGTAAAGAGAGCATTAGCCATATTCTACCCTAGATGCACAAGGAGGCATGAATGTCCATAATAATCTGCTCAGTCTATGAAGAAAACCACTCCAAAGACAAGTGTCCTTCTCTACCTGGACTAAAAGTTGTGTATCAGAGAACTGAAGGGGTGACTGAACAGCTCTGCTACATAAATCAAAGGATACTTCATGGGCCTCAACCATACCAATAGGACATGCAAGGGTCATCCTATGCATATTACAACCCTAACCAGAACACATCCATTCCCTCTTGGGGCTCCCCTACTCATCCCTCATGGTCTACACCTTCTCCTTGGTCTTTTGCACATCAGTACCATTCCCAACCAGCCAACCAATCATTTCAGCCATATACTCTGCCACAGCCTTAGTGGAATGCACTACCCTAGGGGTGGAGGCCCCCATACAATAATGCTCCTAATTTATTTCCTTCACCTCCTACTCAACCATAAATTTTACACCCTGCTCCACCTAAACAACCTTAGATGCTTGCCCAACCAAATCCGAACCTGAACAATAGATAGGCACAACAAGTATACAGTGGAGAGACATCCTACTATGCAAATTCAAGAAATCAACCTAAGGTCTAGGACAATACTCCTGGACAACCAACCTCCATCTCCACCTAGGGAGAGTGAGGAGGAAAGAGAGGAAAGTATGCCTAGAGTGAATCCACCACCCTTTCCTAAAATATTAGCTCAGCTAGTCTAGCCTACCCCAGAAGAGAATGAATTTCTGGGTGAATTGAAAAATCTATGTGTCAAAATTCCACTTCTCCAAGCCATTAAGGATGTACATATTTACAATAAATTGATTAAATATAAGTGTTTCAAACTTCCAGGGAGGCGAAAAAGAGACACCCTACCATTAATGTCATTGGACAGCTATCCGACTTAATGCTAGGGCAGGTAATTTGCCTAAATTATTTAGACCCTGGAAGCCCTATATTAGATGTGCACATTAATGGCACTATTGTCCCGCATACCTTGATTGATCTTGGGGCTGCCATTAATGTAATAACTAAGGACGCCATGCTCAAGCTCAATCTACATGGTTCATTGAGAAATACCACAACCGTCTTGTAGCTTGCAGACCGTTCCACAGTCGCTCCTGAGGGGATTGTGAGGATGTGATGGTCTCCATCAACTCATGGGAGTACCCTACAGAATTCCTAGTTCTCCAGCCTAAGGCCAAGCTTAGTGGTTATCCTCTCATACTTGGGACACTTTGGTTAGCCACTTCCGATGCCTACATCAGTTGCAAGGCTGGAAATATGACTATAAAAAATGGGCATCTGTCCAAGCAGTTTATCTTGTACCCTCCTGCTCAGCCATCCTTAGAACATGATTTACCTTTATGGCTAGAAGAGGAGGAATAATATGAAGTTTGCTCTGCCCAACTCTATACCCTAGAAATTGCCATGGGAGGAGGACAACCGAATGAACAAGATTTGATTGAACACATACTCCAAAATCCAACTCCCAACACCTTGTCCTTAGAGGAAGTAGTAATGGAAACCAAGAGAAACCATTATATTGATCTATTCTTAGCTTATTCAAACCCTAATTGTGTCAAAACAATTGAATTCATCCCTAAGAGAAATTTGAAAATCAACCCGTCTTTCTGTACACCAAGAAGAAGAGTTGTGCAACATGCTAAGGGAGCATTTGGATGCCTTTGCTTGGAGTTACAAAGAAATGAAGGGAGTGCACCCCTCGGTGTGTACTCACCACATTTATATCAAAGAAGGTTGCAAACCAGTCTGACAACCCCAAAGGAGAATGAATCTAGCTCTCAAGGATATAGTTAAAGGAGAACTGCAAAAGCGGCTAGATGCAGGATTCATTTACCCTATCTCGTATAGTGAGTGGGTTTCTCCTTTGGTGTTGGTTCCAAAGAAAAATGGGAAGTGGAGGATTTGTGTCGATTACAGAGAGTTAAGCAAAGCAATAAAGAAGGACCATTTCCCTCTACCTTTCATTGACCAAGTGTTAGATGGCCTAGCAGGGAAAAAGTTTTTCTCTTTCCTAGATGGGTTTAGTGGGTACAATCAAATCCAGATCAGCCCAGAGGACCAAGATAAAACCACCTTCACCTATCCTTGAGGTACCTTCGCTTATAGGGTCCTTCCTTTTTTCCTATGCAATGCCCCTGCCACTTTCCAGAGGGCAGTCCTTACTATCTTTGTCGAGCTAGTCCATGATGTAGTATAAATTTATATGGATGATTTTACACCCTATGTGTGTGTATTCCAGGAGGCTCTGTCCAACTTGGGTAAGGTGCTAAACAAATGCATTGAAATGAACTTTTCCCTTAGTCCCAAACAATGTGAGTTCTTGATGACTGCAGGGACTGTTCTAGGTCATTCAATATCCCAGAAAGGACTACAGGTGGACCCAAATAAGATAGCCATCAGCCAAATGGTCCCACTTCCTCAAAAATAGAGGGATGTAAGAAGTTTTCTAGGTTTAGCTAGATACTATAAGAGATTTATAAAATACTTCAGCAAGTTAGCTTCTCCTTTATTTGGGTTATTTTCTAAAGTCTTTGAATTTTTATGGTCAGGAAGCTGTCAAGAGGCCTTGGACACCCTAAAGGAAAACTTGACCACTGCACTTATTCTCTAAGGCCCAAATTGGGCCCTTCCTTTCCATATACATGTTGATGCCTCTCATAAAGACATAGGAGTAGCGCTAGGCTAGATAGATGATAAGATACCTTGTGCCATTTACTTCATCAGTAAGAATTTGTCAAAATCCGAGCTGAACTACACAGTGACTGAAAAGGAGCTCCTAGATATTGTGCATTCATTGAACAAATCTAGGCATTACATTACAGGTTACCAAACATTTGTACATACTCACTATGTTGCAATTAAATACTTGATGAATAAATCTAATGTAAATGCCCAAATTATTAGATTGTTACTTTTATTACAACAATTTGATTTAACTATTATTGATAAGCCTGGTAGGGAGAATGTTGTGGCATATCTTTTTTATCTAGATTGACTTTTCCTGCAAGGGAGGAAGGAATGGTTGATGATCAGTTACCAGATGAACACTTATTCGACATTTCAGTTCTCTCTCTATGATTTGATGACATAGAAAATTACTTGGTGTCTGCACAGTTTCCACCAAATTTTTCCTCCAAGGAAAGGAGAAAGATTGTGGGGAAAAGTGCCCCATTCACTTGGATTGGGGGCAACCTCTTCAAACTAGGCCCAGATCAAAATTATGAGAAAATGTGTCCAGGGAGGAGGATTTCTTTGACATCCTCTCACCTGTCATGATGGGCCTTGTGGAGGTCATTTTGCATCCAAAAGGACAGCATTCAAGGTGCTAAAAGCTGGTTATTACTGGCCCACTCTTCACCAGGATGTGAGGAGGTATACTAGTCAGTGTGATCGGTGCCAAAGGATGGGGAAACCTACCCCAAGGGATGAAATGCCTCTGCAACCTCAAGTGACTTTCGAGCCATTTGACAAGTGGGGCATGGATTTCATTGGACCCATTACCCCTCCATCTAGGAAAAAGCAGTACATCATTGTGTGCACTGACTATTTAACCAAGTGGGCTGAAGTCAAGGCCATCAAAGCAACAAAAAAAGAGAAATTGGATGAGTTCTTAAGGGAAAATGTATTTTATAATTTTGGGTACCCTAGAGAACTGGTCACTGATCAAGGCAGTCAATTTACATCTCACATGATTGAAAATTTGTTGATCCAACACAAGATCAAGCATAGAACATCCACCCCTTACCACCCACAAGCTAGTGGGCAAGTGGAGGTAACCAATAGAGCACTAGAAGGCATTTTGACCAAAGTGATTAGCAACAGAAAAAAAGATTGGGTAGATAGATTAGTTTAGGCCACTTGGGCCTACAATACCACCTGGAATACCACCACTGGATTCACTCCTTATGAGCTGGGCTATGGGAAGAAGGCCCTGCTGTCGATTGAATTTGAATACAACACCTTAAGAATGGCAGCACAACTCGATCTAGATCTCACTAGGGCACATCAAGAAAGATTGCTCCAACTGAATGGGTTAGATGAATTTAGAATGTAGGCCCTCCTACACACAGAGGTGACTCAAGTTCAAAGGAAGATTTGGCATGAAAAAAATATAAAGGACAAACAGTTTCAAGAAGGTGTTGAGCTTTGTTTTATGATTCTAGATACAAGGATTTTAAAGTCAAATTAAGGACTAGACGGTTAGGGCCTTATGTCATAGAAAAATGTCATGATAATGGTTCAGTACAGATAAGAACCATTGATGCAGAGGCTATCCCTTTACTTGTCAATGGGTACAAATTAAAGGTCTACAAGAAGCCCTTGTCAAAGCAAGAATTCATCAATGGCATCAGCAAGACAGTGATGGTGGCGAAGAAAGTCTCAACTTCTACCCCATCAAGACCCTGAAATATAAAAAAAAAAAAAAGAAGAAAGAGACTCAAGTGAAAACCTCCATGAGGCACCTGAGTTCCACTGTTGGGTTGAAACCCTCTTGAAGCGGCCCAATGGTGTTGAAAAGAAAAGAAAAAATAAAAAGATCTCTGAGTGAAAACCTCCTTTTAGCCACCCAGGGCAAGCAGCTAGGATGAAAACCTATTGGAGGCAGACTAGTTGTTTTCAAAATAATAATAATAATAATAATAAAAGAGAGAAAAGAAAAAGTTTGAAGATGTTGTTTGTAGGTCAGCAGGAGGAGGATCAGAGCAACTTGAGAGGAACATAAGGACCTACACAATCCATATTTTCTTTCCTCCATCCCATATTCTTCATTATTCCATCAACCCCTCCATTTATGAACTCCTCCAACTCAGTTTACACAAGCTCTATGTTTTCTACAAGATTCCTTGTAATCCTACAGGATTCCCTGAAAACCTACAGGAGTTTCCTGTAGGAATTACAATGGCTTGAGAATCCCAAGGAAAGTGACCCTATAGCAAGGGGATGACTATCCTATGTCAAAAAATAAAATGTTTACTCCACCACCTCATCACCACGTTACCCCTACATCCATTCAATAAGTCAATTAAAAAAGATTACAGTTTTCAAAGAAGAAAAAAAAAACAAATAGAATAGGGCGAGAACAAAGGACAAGGGGACAATACCTGAAGGCTATACCTCTCACCTACCAATCACTAGACCCCTTTTCTACCCATGTCAACAATCCTCATGCTCTAGAAGTAAAAAAAAGAATGAAAGTTTATGGAAGAGGCAGCTACAGGACATCCTATAGGTTTCCTGTAGGAAATCGTGTAGTAGCCTATCCCACAAAGGAAATTTCACAGTATTGCGGCCATATTCAGCATGGAGATTCCAAGGTCAAGGAAGCTCCTCCAGAGCTCAGCAGCAACAACAGGATCATCATCATCACTCTCCAGTACCTGCACATCAAAGGAAACAAGCATCAAAAGAGGCCAATACAACAAAATATGTAGCAAATACACAGCACAAGGACATCATTCTCCAACAAGAATCATCATCAAAGCATCTTAGCCACAGGTATTTCGTCTTACTCATGTTCTCTCGTTAGCACGATATGATAAAAAATGTAGGATTATGTAAGAGTTGGTTATATAAGCAAAGGTGGCCAGTTAACTTGGCCACCTTCGGCTAGTCGACGAGGAAAAAACAGTTAGACCACTCCACACATGGCAGCAGTCAAATCAAAAGAAAAGGAGATAATGCCAAAAATGGTTAAGTTACGGAGGAACGAAGTGGGAGATGATTACGAGGTGAGGGAAATGATGGACTAATAGTGGGACTAACGGTCTAAAAGGAGGTGCTTGTACTTAGACAACCATCACACCATCCCACATGATCATCCATATAAGGAAATGAAACACTGATTCCCACACTAAAAGAGCATTCGCAATCTCAAGAATTCATCGAAAAGAGGATTTCCTCGGCCTTCTTGGAGTGGCACCTACAGCAGACAATGAGCATTTTGCAGCGTAGAGGCACCTACAGGATCCTACAGGAAAACCTACAAGATCCTACAGGAATACCTATAGGATACAAAGCAATCATTTACAGGATTATCATTGGGCATTAAGGGAGGAGAGATCAAAGGTTGTCCTCATCAGAAAGTAACCAGTGAGGTAGGAGCTATACCTCCCATATTTTCCAGTTAAAAAAAATAGGAAAAAATTCTCCATTTGGTTAAAGGAAGTTTCAGTTTAGGAGAATTATATTGCAGAGTCATCATTTAAATATATCTAACCCACTAGATTCTTGAATTATATCCATACAGGCCTCCACAATTACCAGGGAAAGAAGACAGGGGGTTTTAACAAGAGAGAACCCACAAACATAGTAAGAATTCATCAACACCCTCTTGTAGTAGAAATTTTCACAAGGCACAATTGGATGGGCTTCTTTGAAAGAATGAGAGGATACGATGATGAGGTGGCCAGAGACTTTTCTCTCTCACTCATACCCCTCACTACGACCCATGCCACCACTGTGGTGAAAGGCCTATCAGTAGAAAGCACCCCTAAAGTTATAAGAAGAATCACCACACTCCCTTTAGGGTTACCTTGGAGAAAAGAAGATAAGGGTGACAATAACCTTGCAAAGAAGAAATTCTTTTTGGAAGGGGAGGAGGCAATGGAGGAAAAAAATGGGTTCAAAAGAGAAAGCCTTCGATACCCTTGGAATGAAGTTAGTTACCACCTCATTAAATATATATCATGTGAAGGGAGATATAGTGTGGTGTATGGATACCATTTCAGAGTTCTCCAAGAATTGAGATTTGGAGCAGACACACCTCCTCAAAACAGACTAAGTACACCCTACTTTTTGCTTCAATCAAAGATAGATATGAGCATGAAAGTGCAAGAGGGAAAACATCAACAACTAGCTCATCATGGGTTAATCAAACTTATCGTAGAAGATGCTCTATAAAACCTAAGACTCCCCATGACATGGACAACTTTTAGAGACATGCAAGCAAAGGGAGAAATTCAAGCACTTGAATATGACAAAAGCCCCACTGCTAGTGAGAGGGATGAAGAAACAGAGGGAGAAGATGAAGAGGAAATAGAGGAGGAAAAAGATGAAGAAAAGGAAGAGGAAAATGAAGAAGAGATAGAAGAAGAAACAAAAGAAGAGACAGATGAGCAGAGCGAGGAACTAGAGGAAAAAGAGAAAGGGAAAGACAAGGATGAAAAGGAGAATGGAAAAGAGGAAACAAAAGGGAAGGAAGAACAGTGGTCTACAATTCAAGGAAAAGAAGGGGAAGAATCACCAAGGGTATCTCCAAAACCCACTGAGAAAGAGGCAGCAACTACTCTTACTGCCCTAAGTACGCCTATCAGTTTAAAAGGGAAGAGATAGAGACAAACCCCATTGTACTTTAGGACAAGAAAAATCACAAGGATCAGGCAAGGAAGACCTCAAACACCCACCAAAATTCATATTGTCATTGAAGACTCACTAAAGTAGTAAGAAAAGGTAGCTCCTCTTGAGAAAAATCAAGGAGAAGAATCATCAGGACAAGCCTCTCCAAAATCTCCCATCACTTATGTTAGGAGGCTTGTCACAAGGTCTGGTTCATCAAAGAGAAAAGATCTCCTACAGGAGACACATAAATACCTACAGGAAGCAGAGGCCATCCTGTAGGAAACTCTGCTAAACCTACAGGAAACTCAGAAAATGGACCAAGAAGGTATCACTCAACAAGAAACAAAAAAGGAAGACCCAGAATTGAGAGAACCTAGTCCAAAACCCAACCTCAACTCTTACTATAGGTTCATTGAAGGGGTTAGGGTCATCCCACAGAAGTTTTCCATCCCCTTATTCTTTGATCTTGAGAAAGAAAGGGAAAAGACATAGGTGGATGCAGATTGCCAAATCAAAATGAGTGGAGGATGTAGGGCTCATGGAGGAGAAATTGAAGGAGATGGGCAGAGAACTGAGCAGCATAAGGGACAGAGAGGCAATGATGAAAGATCAATTGGGGTAGAGAATGCATGGCAAAGGGATATCTATGAGAAAGGGAAAGTCAGTTGGCAACTATGGCCATTTTATCCATAGTGGCAATCTAGTGCAGGATGCCAGCAAAGTCTTATGCCTTGTATCTCAATGAACAATGGCTACAATTCTAAATTAAGACTTTAGCACATAGAAGCATTATGCCCTTCCAAGACTATAGATAATTCATTGATCTCTGTGATCAAAGCACCTTGGAAGATAGAGAAAAATGTTTGATTTTTACCTACACAACTTAGCCTTGACATATTTGAATGTGTGGGACCCAAATTGAAAACTAGGGGACTTGCAATTGATGGTCTTAGCATCATGGATGAATCATGAGGAGGTAAGAGCTGAAGAAATGAAAAAGGTAATGGCAAGAGAAGAGATAGAACCCCTCATGATAAGAGCTGAGCAATCTAATCCAATGGTTGTCATCAACACCCACAACCTGATTGCAAATTATCCTAAGCTTACACCTAGGTACCTTGTTGCACAAGAGCAAGCAATCACACACTTTGAAGACATGTTCAAATTGTTAGGAGATGACAACATGCAAACTTGCCAAAGGAGATGGAACACCTTACCTTACAGCCTCAAAATCAGAGAATACCATTCTCCCCAGAGGATGAGAGAGGCACTAAACAGAACATCCATGTATAAGCAAGCTCTACAAAGACTCCAAGTCAATTGGATTGGCTTGAGACTCAGTCCACCACTTCTCCTAGGAATGTTGGAAGGAAGAAAAGAAGAAGAACAACAAAGCAGTGGGAGGAGATAGGGAGGAAGGAAAGATTTTATTCACAAGAAGAAGAAACTATAGAAGAAGCATGGGATGTTAGGGAGCCCAACAGAGAAATGAAGGATATGGATATAGATTAAGTTTCTCAGAGGATAAGCAACACCTTCAGTAGGGGGTGATGATGAGCCTCATCATTGGGTAACTATATGGACCTTAATACACCTCCAAGCTTATTAAAATCAACTCCTCTCATAATTCCTTACATATTTTAATTATATTCTGCTTAATGAGATGAGTAAAAGTAAGATGTTATGCCTAGTGTTATAATGTGCATTGATTGCAGGTTTTTAAGAGAAAATCATGGAAATTTTGGCTAATTAAGGGCAGAAACTCGAATGAGACAAGGAGGAGAGATTATAAGAGATATATGCTCCTCAGTTAATCCTCACTCATTCAAATATTCTTCAATCAAATCACACTAGCTCAAATTTGCAAGCAGTTGAGTCATGGAGATCATGGGCAGCTGAGCCAGTGATAGTTAAGAGCCAGTTCATCTTGAGTTTAGGAGCCAAGCCTCCCTAGATTTAAGGAAGTCGTTAGAGACTTTAGTTGTATATATAAAGAGGCCTAGAGCCTCATTAGGATTCATATTTTTTTATGTAAGAGCACTAATCATTTTCGAGTTCAAGTTTTGTGGAAAAACATTGCTATGTAATTTTTCTAATATGACAATGAGAATTTCCTTGATCTAGGACTGAGTTGACTCAGATGGATGGAGCTCTTGGGTTATAACCCTAGCAGCAAAGGCTCCTCTTCTTGTACTTGTATGCTTAGGTGATTTCATAGATTAATGGTTGAATTGGTTTTAGCATTGTTTCATTGCAAGGTGTTGTGAATATGATTAGTTTGCTTCCATTTGTGCTTGCTTTAGCAGTAGCTTAGAAATATAAAGGAATACCAAAAAGGCTAATAGCAGGTGGATTTGGCCTCACTCCTCCCTTCAGGGACCATGGTTTAAGGAAATAACTCCTATGCAACCCCAAAAAGTTAGAATTCTTATTTCTTATGGAATTTAAGGTTTTCTGCTACCGAGGACAACATCTTTATAGTTTTCAAGAATAGGATTCAATTGTCATTTTTGATATCTTCAGCCTTGTATTAGATCTCATAGTGTTTCACATTATTCTGCAAGTATTTCCATGCATGAACTAGGCAACTAGATAATGAAATTCTGTTTTCTTAAGTTGATTGAAAATCTTTCTTGTTCGACATGATTCATGGATAAATGTCAGTGATTGATGCAATGCAGGAGTTTCAATAGTGTCGGAAGATCCATGACCAACAACCCCAGCCTAAACTAATCCATCCATGATCACTAAAATGCACTAAGTCCCTCAACCAATTCATCATTCCATAAGAACAACTTTCTAGGTTTGTTAAGAAAATCCAACTATCTTACAATCTCTGTTTTGAGCTCTGAAAAATTCCTAGCCACTCCCCTGCCTTATTTCTTCCACCATTCAAGTTCCCTAAGCCCTATACCACCTTCCAAATAATTTCTATTTCTCTCGTCTTGATCCTGTAGGAATACAGGTGATCTTGTAGAGGACATCCTATAGGAAGCATTAGGACATCCTATAGGACGACTTGTAGTGGCATGTTTTGAGGTCGATTTGTAAAAAACAACATCCTGAGGGATAGGAGAAGAGCCCTACTTGCCTCCCAAGCCATCTTACCTTTCACCACCATATCTAACCCACCTACTACATCACCAAGAGGGTTTAGCATTCACATTTTCACAAAAAAAGGACAAAAAGAAAAAGAGTTATTGTGTTCATTCATATCCACAGCAGTAGAATGTTTGGTTATTTCAGATTGCATGCCTAGGACAGTTAGGATTACACACATGTTAACTTAGAATTTTTTTGAAGAAAAATCTCTTAGCAATTAGTTAGATGAGTGGTGTGTTTAAAGCATTTGATTTTAGTGTTTCCTTGTTGCAGTAGACAGTATTTCAGTTCTCCCAATTAGTGCAAAATTCCCCTTTTCTCATTGGTAGTCAAGCTTCTTCTGAATCAATAGAAGGCCGGATTGAGAAACCATAGTGGTCTGTCGCTAGCTCAACAATGACAAAGAGTGGACCCATCACATCTGCTTATGTATACAACATTGTCACCTCCAAGTTTGTACGAACCCCGACTTGATAAAGTAAAGTTGGTAGCCCTAGGAGTTGCAGCATTCTTGCTGCAATACTGGTGCTCATCAGAAGGCATGGTGGTTTATATCCAGATTCTCCTTTTTAAGCTTCAATGAAATTTCACGTGAACAATTTTATTCTATTCCTTTCAAGTTTATGTCCAAAACTTGTTTATGGAGTTTACATCTAGAGTTTCCCAAATTTGGTTATCAACAATTTTATTCTATGAAAGCGTGAATGTTTATATCTAAAGTCCCCAAAGTCTCCCTTGTCGTTCAACAATTTTTTTCTATGAGGAACTTCTACAAAAGCGTGAATGTTTATATCTAAAGTTTCCAAAGTCTCCCTTGTCATTCAACAATTTTTTTCTATGAAAAAATCTGTGTTCGTATCCATGTTTTTTATTTAATAGAATGCATATAATTAGTTTATGTCTTTCTTTGTATCCACGTTTGTGCTTCAATAATGATACATATTATTAGTGTATATCTCCTTGTTGTTCAACAATTTTATATCAAAATTTATATTTCAATAAAATATATGTAACTTTTTCTTATAAATATTACATAAGTGTTTATATTCAAAATTCTTCTTTTGGAATTAATGGAGAATATATATCTTTGTTAGAAAAAAAGAAAAAATCAATAACATTTAATAACTCATTCACAAATACATTTTCCAAAAATCTTATCTCTTACTTTTCTATAACATATTTTTAAATATAAAAGATAACATATATTTTTTTTCTATGATATAGAAAACCAGAAAACCACTCAAAATTACTTACTTTTAAGTTGCAGCAAATAGTTGCACATAGGTGATTGGAACTTTCAATAAAATGAAAAGTGAATATATATATATATATTATATTCATGTTATTATATGTATATATATAGATATAATAACATGAAAGTGAATATATATATATATATAGCAATAATTGCATATAAGTAATTTGAATTTCAAAATAAAATAAAAATAAAAAAAATATATCTATATATATAATAAAAAGAGATAACATTACACATCGTATCAACGCATAACATGACCAACACAATAAAAATTCAGATCACATTTTCCAAGCAAGCACTGTATCTCTTACTTTTCTATATTTTTTAATACGAAAGCTCATCAACATCTTTCTTTTCCACGAAACATCGTATCAAAGTATCAACGCATAACATAACCATTAGATGTGACCACAAAACCAAAATAAACATTGGATTCCAACACGAAAAATAAATTATCATTGGTTTTTCCCATGAGTTTTTAACCAGGGTTCTTATTGTTATAAGATTTGGTGGGAATGAGGCTTGAGGGGTTGTAAAAAACATTTTGTATTACTTGATTTTATGAGAATATAATAGATGAAATTTGATTGAAAAAAAATATTAAAAAAATATTAAAGTTTTTAAAATTATTTAAAATAAAGTTATTGTAATAATTAATAATGGTAAAATAATAATGAAAATAATTAATGTTAGGAATATTTTGACATTTTAAATGGAATGCATTTATAATGTGTCAATATTTATGATGTAATTATTGTAATAATGATAAAAAAAAGATGAGCAATGATGAAGCAAATAATGAATTGGGTATTTAACACCCAAAGTTGTATGTGATAGCATAATTGGTAGTTAAACTAATAACAAAATTCTGGTTTGTATGTAATAGAATGAATGTTTATAATACATTGGCTACTAAACTTAATTCTCTTCAAAATAAGTTTGTCTGATTAACGAGTATCATTCAATATTTTAAACTTACTTGGTGATGAATAATTAGTATTAACTAATAACTTTAAACAAATTTAATATTAAATAACTAAGAATTTTATTGATAACAGATTATCGTAATAATATAAATGATGATGGTGGTGTTTTAGAGACAAAAATGTTGAAAGAATATGCTCTGACCATCACCATGTACACACATTTTAGTTTAATATAGTACATCTTATATAAAAATGTGGAAGAGTCATCGATGTGCTAGGTGTCGAAGTGCCAACGAATGAAAATTGGAAATGACAAGGATACCTCCATGATCTAGACGATGTATGGAGATAAAATGTCACTTGAATATAGTTGGGCTTCGAAACATGTTAATATTTTATATAAAAAATTATTTTGCAGTATGGCATGTTGAATTATTGTTGAGAATACCAGCTACAATACTTTGTCTTATTTACCGACTGCAATTGTAATAGCTCCCATAGAGCCTTCTTGTCCGCATTAAGAAAGGCGACAAACAAATCCGTTATAAATTTGTTTATTATAGTTGTGAGTTTATGGGTATTTGTCTATATATTTGTAGAAGGAGGCGGAGTTGCACTGAAATTCTATGACAAGGCCTGCCCCAAAGTTTATAGTGCCGTGGAAAACATAGTTGGACAATGTTGTATCCTTCAATGTTCAACTGACCTCAATCCATTGAAGACGAAAGTGGTGGGAAAAACTCATATAACAAGGGAGAAGAAGGCCATAAGCGAGAGGCAATAGGCACAGGGTGATAACAATTAGGGAGAGATACCATTTCTTCTCTAAGAATTGATCTATTAATTTTCTATGTTTCATTACATATATTATAATCACTTAAATAGTTTTTATTTCTCTCAAGATCACTAATATACTAGCATATCCCTAAAGTGAGAAAAGGGAATATTGAATAGAATATTATCTATTAATTTTCTATGTTTCATTACATATATTATAATCACTCAAATGGTTTTATGTATTTCCTTCAAGTTCACTAATATACTAGCATACCCCTAAAGTGAGAGAAGGGAATGTTGAATAGAACATTAAGTGTTGCAACTTTTTTTCTTTCTTTTTGTCTCTTTTTAAAATTCAATTTATAAAAAATTTAACCATAATCAAAATTTAGCTTCTTCCTCTTTGGATGCACTCTAATCACTAGATCAAGACATCTTTTGACTAATCAAAGTTTGTTAACAGTCATATAGCCACTACAATCTGTGTTTAAAACCAAAGTGATTCATGGGAAGGGTTTAGCTTCTAAGATTATTGGATACAAGAATATCTCTGACAATGCATTCTTTTTTACTAGAAGACATTCTTTTTTACCAGAAGGCTTACTGTGAAATAACCAAGTATCAAGAAGAGCTTACAAAACCTATTTAATAGTATTACTAATTATTCGTAAAATAATATTTGTTAATCCAGCTTAACTATATTGTTTATAATATTCTAAAATTAGTTATAAATGATTTAATATCCTAAATTTAGTTATGAATGATTTAATATTCTATATTTAATTGTTAGGATTGTCAATAATAATAATATATTAATAAGTGGGGTTAAGAATACGGCTAACTATATATAATAATAGTTATCAAGAATATTATATATAATAATAATGTTTATAAAAGATTAATAAAGTTTAATAAAAATAGTTTTTTTATTAAATAATATAAGTTAACACATTATAACTATATTTTTTATAATATATTTTATTAAAATACTAATTATTAATAATATTATTACCTTTCTAATACTATAATTTAATAACTAAAAAAATTGAATTTATTTATAATATTAGTAGAATTTAATTTAATAATATTCTTATAAATTAAAATCCATTTAGTTTGATTCCCTTCCCTTTTTTGGTCAAATCTTAATTATTAATTTAGGAGTTGTCTAGAGTGCAACTTTTTGGAGTTTCTGGTGCCAGAATCTGATCTGAATTTGATCCATGAAGAATAATCAAAAGAACCATGGTTGTACCAGGTCGGGGCAGACGTCAAAGAATTGAGGGCAGCGATCAAAAACACCTCTAAAACAGTGGCAGTTAGCAGCCAGCGTGGAACGACGAGGACCTCGGTCAAAGCGCGCTAACCAAGGCCCATGGAGACTACGCGGGAGGCGAAACTAGCCCCTGGAGAGCCCGGATTGGGAAACAAAGGGAGTTTTTGATGCGCATCACTGGGCAAAAACCCTCAAGAAGGAGAGACCCTGAGCAATTGGTCGCGTGGGAGCCAGGAAAACCATGGGACAGAAGGCTAAGAGCTAAAGGCGGGACCCGCTCCAAAACTGGTGGTATTGATCAGGGACATCCTTGGGAGGTGTTATCACTCAGGTTGTCCCTAAGCTCCTGTAGGGATACGGCAGAGGTAACCACAAACCAATCTTTGGATTGCAGGTTCTAGCCCACCTACAACCAGAGAGGGCTCTCTCTTTATGATTTAACTATGTTGATGGTGATTTTAGGCTAGTTGTTGGGTACAGGGGTTTTGTTGTTTTGTTTGGATGGAAAGTGTATGCCAGGTAGAAATTCCAAGTAGAGAGGCAAGGTAAAGTGTGATAAGTTTCAAACCATTGGGCATGGAGTCATGGATTAAGGCTTGCTGGTGCGTTTTCTTGGTCACAAGAGGATTGAGGAGCGGGATAGCCACACATGAAACAATTATCAATTTACTGAAAGGATGGAATGATAATCAGGGATAAAGGCAATTAAGAATCTTTCATCACAAAACTGACAGGGAGGAGAGGTGCATGAAAGGTTGTCTAGGAGCAGTTAAGAATTCCTAAACCATCATTCATATGTGAAAGAAACAGCGTAAACAAGATCATTTAAGTATGCATGTTCATAACTATTCCTGATGAAAACATGAAAAATCGCTGAAATTGAGCCTAAGGTGCAGTCAAGCAAATCCTAAGCTATTCTTCTTTTCTGCAATTTAGAGGGCGGATTTCTGATAAAACAAACATGAATAAAACTAACAGAGTTAAGAAACACTTATTTGAAACATGTCGAAGCACAAGAATTCCACAATCACTCCTCGGCCAATTAAACACAACAGATAGTTTCAGAATCCATGCTTTCAGCAGTCTTTGATTATAGAAAGCATCACAGTTACAGTGCGAGTCTCTGCTTGAGAGAAAGATCAGAATAACAAAGATTAAGCTACTGATCAAACAACCAACCAACCAACCCCTACTCCATTTTTCAGGGTGGTATATATAAGCAAAATATCTGAAGTCATTTATTACAATTGACCTAAACAGGTCTGCCAAAAAGCTTTTATAAAACCTAATCGTTGCTGGAATTAAATGCAAGTAAGTCCTTTGGGCTACGCTAGAGGCAACTGGATCAAGTTGAGTTGATGAGGTGTCCTGTGTGACTTGGTGCAGTGGTTCTATCATAACTGTGCCTTGAGTTCTGGTCCACTGATCTTCCGTGAGTTTAATGTGCAGCCATTTATGCTGGTGAGCCTTCAATACGTCTTCATTTGCTTCTTGACTTTCAGAGCTTTCGTTTCAATGTTGGATTTGCCTCGAGCCCTGAGAAAATCTCCTCTGATACACTTTGCCGCTACATTGATGGTCTTCGCCACTTCCTGATACTCTTTGACGTGCTTTCTGTCTGCAAATTTGATCTGATACTCTTTAATCTCTATTCCTAGCCTCTTTCTGTCTTCTAATTGGTTTAATTTGGCAAGATTGGGCAGTTTCGGGCCTTTTCGGTGCAAAACGGGCCAAGGAATCAAAATATTCCATAAAGATTCCCCAATATGGCCTATTTCCCGTAGCGATGCGTGATTAGCGCTTCGCGCTAATCGCGCATCGAAAACTGCCTGCGTTTCTCATTCCGGAGCTCCGAAGCTCGACTTTTGCGCTTGCGCGAATTTTCGATTTTTTGGCTGCTAACGTCAGCATGACGTCATCTGTACGGCGGATGACGTCAGCATGTTGATGTCAACAGTGGGGGTCCTTTGGTACGGATATGACGTCAGCATGCTGACGTCATCCAGGTGACGTGGCAGTACAGCAGGGTGACGTGGCAGGGTGACGTGGGCCGGGCGCAAGCTGTGTGAGGTGATGTGGAGGCGACGTGGCAGGGTGAGGTGGCGCTCCTGTTACGTGAGGGGAGGGCAGTTTTTCCTGTGCATCAGACCGCCTTTGGTACGGAGGTGGTTTCTGTCAGGGGCGGCCCGATGCAATGGGAGGTCGCCACCTGTCCCGGTGTACGATGGTAAAACCGTCGGACGTCGGGTGGTAACCTACCACCACAATGGGGCGCCCGATGTGAACAAGGGCCATCGGATCTGGGGGAGGCGATCCGACGGTGGACGGGAAAGGGAGATGCGCGGGGTTTAGTAAAAGCGCGCACGCGTTAAAGGTTTAATTTTCCGCAGCGCTGTGGGTTTTAAACTTTAGGAAATGGGTTAAATGGGTTTTGCGCAGTGGAAATCTATTAAACAAGCATTAATAATTTCCAAGGAAAAATGCGCTGGGGGGGTTTTTAGCATTTGGACAGGGTTTTCTTAGTGTTTGGAAGGGGTCCGAACACCTGGGAATGGAAATTTATGCAGAGGGAGTGTTCTTACTAAAGTCCAGGTGACTTAGTAATTCCCAGAGAAGTACTTATGGTTATATTTCAACCAGGGGGAGGGGATATTTACATAGGGGATTATTTACATATTTTTAGTATGGGGGTGGGGAAAATATAGGGAGTTAAATAATAGTGTCAGCAGTTAATATGGAGATGACAAGAAAGCGCTAAGTTCCAGAGATCTTAGGCTTCAAAGGGGAGATAGCGCTGTGTAGAGGAAGTATAGATCCTTCTTGAGTGAATCAGATCTTCACCCAGGCTAATGACATGGAGAATGATGAAACTAAGAGATATCAAGCAGATCTTGACCTCTTTTTTTGGGAAATTAGTTAATGATTTGGGGAAGAGGAAGAAAGGGAAGTTAGTTATGCCTGATTTGAGCTCCTTCAGATGAAAAATGCCTGATGACTGTGACCTGAGTAGAGATGATACTTTAAAACATGGAAATGAACAGAAATGAAGATTCTGCACCCTCAAAACTACCTACCCAGCCTACTTACCTAACATTTTTTCTTCTTTTGGTTTGGGTGCACTTAGACTTGCAGACCCAGCATTTCAATTTTTTCTTTTTATGCCTTCCTATCTACAAACTACCCTTATTTCTTCCAAGGCCCCAGATTAAGCAGTTGGGCTCCTTTGATTCTCTACCTATCTAAGAATCTGCCAAGATTAAGCTGTTTGGACAGATTTTCATTCTCCATATTCTAAAACAGGAAATTGAAACCTAGGGAGACCAAGATTAAGTTGTTTGGACCTCCCTTAGGCTGAAAAATTTCTACAAAACTGGAATGATTCTTCAAAATTGGAATGCAGTAGATGAACTTTGAGTAGCCTTCCTTCCTTGGTGATTGTTTAGCAAATATGGAGCATTGCAGCATGCAAAGTATGACATATTTGGCCTATAAAAATGTCAATCATGAAATATGAGTAACCTGCTGCAGCAGGAGGCTAACAGAAGGTATGTGTTGTGGGTTTCTGATGGGCCTCGCTATTGCAACAAGAATGTTGCAACTCCCAATGCTACTGACTTTAATTATCAACCCGGGGTTCGTACAAACTTAAGAGGTATCGAAACTATATGTGTGGCATACAATGTGTCCCTCCTTTGTCGCCATGATGTAATGGAGTGCATGTATTGAAGCTAAATCCTAAACTAATTGCAGAAAATGAAATGTTCGAAGTGGAAACTTAACCTATTGCAAGAAAGAAAGTACAAGGAAAGAGAATGAAATCAAATGCTAAAACACACCATTTTCTAACTAACTGCTAAGAGGCTTTGCCTCAAAATAACTCTAAGTTAACATGTATGCAATCCTACTGTCCTAAGCATGCAGATTCAAACCATCAAACCTTCTACTACTGTGCATGTAAATGAATAAAATAAATTTGTTTTTCTTTTTGTCTTTTTTTTCATGTGAGAGTGTGAAAGCTAATCTCTTTTGGTGATGTGATAGGTGGCTTGGAGATGATGGTGAATGGTCAGAAGGTTTGGGAGATGAGTAGGGACCCTTTGCTATCTTCCTAGAAGCCTTTTCTTCAATTTGGCCTCAAAACAGGCTTTCCTACATGATGCTACAGTGATTTCCTATAGGATCCCTTGATTTCCTACAAGATGTACAGATTTACTATAATTCATTGAATGACCAAGCAAATCAAATCCAAATTGAATGGGACAAATTTTGGTACTAACTAGGATGCCTTAGGTCTCTAGTCCAAGTGGAATTACTCAAAAATACCTATGTTAACCCATGCAAAAAAAAATAAAAAAAACATTATTAGTCGAAAACCTAGAAATTTGAGAACTAGTGAGCTAGTAAATCTAAAAAATGCCTAACCAAATCAAGTGCAAATGCAATGGGGTAATTTTTGTTATGAACTAGAATGTTTTGTGATCTAATGCAAGTGGAATTAATTTGATTGAGGCTCGTTAGAATGCTCTAAAAAATAGCATAAATTTATTGTTCTTTGCTAAAAAGAAGGTCCAACAATCTAGATTTGGGAATAAGAAGACTAATCCAAGCAACTCAATGATTCCTATGAACTTCCAAAGATTTTCCAAGGATTAAATAATGCTTGTGATCCTGCAAAAGAACTTACATCAACCATTTAACTCAATCCTACAACAAGAAATCATTAATTCTAAATGCAGAAATAGAAAGAAATAAAAACTAGAGACACATGTGAATAAGCAATGAAAAAAGGAATGAAAACGATACAAAAGGGCTCTGAGGTTTGTGGGATGGCCAAGCCCAAGGAAACTCAGAGACCTATGGAGGAGAACAATATTTAGAAGTTGAACATGGCACCACTCTTCATTATTTTCATCAATAGAATTACATCCCTACAAGAAAATACAATGGAGCTGCAAAAATACAAGCTCTCTCCACAATAACACTAATAAAAAATCTCTCCCTGGAGGAAAATTCGACTTGGTACTTATAAAAAATGATTATGAATCATTCCCCATGAATGGAGGAAGTTTTCCCCACCAAAATACCTTGATTAGTGAATCTAGTCCCCAATACTAGGAATTTGCATTAAATGTTAAGGAACACATTCCTAGATTTTCTCAGTCATTCCCTAGAGGAAAATTTGACTTGGTACTTGTACAAGATGATTAAGAATCATTCCCCATGGATGGGGGAAGCTTTTCCCACAAAAATACCTTGTTTAGTAGATCTACTTCCTTGATTGGTGGATCTGCTCCCTTGATTAGTGGAACACATTCCTAGATTTTCTCAATCATTGGTGTTCCACTATTTGTGCCATAATTCCATAATATCTTGTTGACTTATTATTTATTATTGATACTCGAGTAGTAGGGAACAAGTCCCTAAATTATCTCCTCCTCCAATTCTTCATAATCTACCCAATATTCTCATAATATTCCACAAAAAATAAATAATATTAGGCACAAATATTCAATTATTCATAAACCTTCCTAATGAATATATTCAAGTTAAAAATAAATTATTTAACGCAAAAAGAGAGGTAATGTGCTGAAGGATGGTCATATGCCTTAATTTATGTTTTAAATTAGAGGCGTGGGCCTTAATTTATGTCTAATTTAGAGGCTCGTCGGTTTCCATCGATTCCACTTCCTTAAGGTCGCCTAGGAGGTTGAATCCCATTATATTTGCCTCTCGTCGCATATTACCCTGTTTGGCTAGTTACTTGGGTAGATATGGGATGAGGGTGTTGCAGAGTGGTATTAGAGGATGGTTCACCCCTTGGATTGGATGTGCAGTGTTTTTTGGTCATGCATTCATGTCGGTTGCACATGTGTTCTCATCCTTGTGGTATATATGCTTGTTGCATATGTATGGTGATAGTCATGATTGTAGTGATGTTGCCATGTGAAAGTGAGGGTGTTGTCGTGGAATGTATCGTCATGAATATATGTTTGGTTACATGTTGTTTATGCTTGTATATTATCAGTGTACATTGGTATGGTTGTTGTTGTTATGCATGAGGTCATGGTGTGTGGTTGATATGGTCATGCATTCATGACTGGACTCTAGCTAGAAGGATGTTTATGTGTTGACACACCTATTTGTTATATATCTATATGTTCTTATGATTATGTTTATGTATGTATCATACTGATTTGGTTGATCTTGCAGATGAGATATCCTCCCCGAATTATGCTAAGGTATGTTGGTTTATTGTGACTTAGATTACCTAACATAGTATGCCTTGCAAGAAAGAGATAAAAAAATGTCTAGCATGATGGTAGAATACAAATATTCTCCCTATGAATCATATGAGAAATGTGGTGTTAGCCCACTCTTCTAATTTAGAAGACACATTGAGAAGCTTGAAGGAAGAAATAAGGAGATGTAATGTGGACAATGACAAAATCATGCAGGCACAAGAGAAACAAGCAGAGGTTGATGCAATACTCCTTCAGATTTTGTCAGAATTGCATTGATAGGGACCACTTATAATCATCCATGGGCAGGAGGATAGAAATAATGGGGCATGTGGAAGTAGGTCTCATGGTGGTCACAACTCAGATAGAGATGACACAGTGAGAGATGGCAGGTCGTTGGATACTTCGGATAGGAGAGGTGATCGACATGGGCGTTACTCTAGTTTTGGTTCTGATAGGTAGTATGATCATCATCGTTATCATCCTTACAAGAGGAGTGATAGGGGATACTTTCCAAATGAATTTAAGAAAGAAAAGCCACCTAATTTTGATGGAGATTTGAAGAAACCGAAAGATGCATAGGCTTTGATACTTGGGATGAATAAGTTCTTTGAGTTGCATAATTACACAGATAATATGAAGGCCAGAGTAGCTACCTTTAGCCTAAGATGTAAATAGGATATCTGGTGGGAAGATGTGAAGCAGGTTGGAGACATCAAGATAGAGGACTTGGGTTGGCATGAGTTCAAGAGGATTTTCCAGGAGAAGTACTTGTCAGAAAGGTACTACGACAGTAAGGCCAAAGAATTCTATGAGCTAAAGATGAGATCAATGATAGATGAAAAGTACGTGACTAAGTTCCTGGAGCTATTGAGGAATGTACCGTATCTTAAAGATGATAAGGCTAAAGTTCAACATTTTGTTAGTAGTTTTCCATTAGCATTTAGAGATCAGATTGAGTATGATGAGCCTCGATCACTTGAGGAATTTTTTGGGAATTTGAAGCATTTCAATGAGCAGTCAAAGCGTAAGAATGAATCTCAACAAGGATAGAAAAGGAAAGATAAAGGTAAAGGTAAATGGAAGCCGAAAATAACAAGGCCTCAGAATGCAGAGGAGAAAGAAAATGTGTCACTACAAAAGAAATTCAATGTAGCTAGATAGGGACATGGTTCACAACAACAATATAGAGGTGATTGTTCTAGGTGGTTGGAGTGTTGGTTATGCGGTAAGGAGCATCTCAAGAGAGATTGTCCACAAAATTAGGGTCATAGGCCTCAGATATATATTGCACAAGAGGCGCAAACTGTTGGGGATGTTGGTCAGAGCGTTCCCCGTATCTATGCAGCACAGGATAACAAGCAAGCATACCATCAGGCATCTATCATTGAAATGGACGATAAGCTTTATGATCAAGTTGTTTCTATTTTGATTGAACCTGGATCTAATTATAGTTATGGTAATCCTGACTTGGTGGATAAGTGTCATTTGAATAAAGAAGTGCACACAGAGTCTTGGTTAGTGCAGTTGGATGTAGGTACAAAGAAAAGAGTTCATCATTGGGTAAGAGCTTGTGCATTTGAGTTGAATGGCATGTCTACATCAGCACATCTGAATGTATTACCATTGGGATTGTACAATATGCTCATGGGTATGGATTGGTTATATCCTCATAGGACCAAGGTGGATTTTTATGACAAAGCCATTGAGTTCTTGGATGAAAATGGGGAGCTGAGAATATTACAAGGTAAGAGGGAAGCAACATCAGTTAGGATGGTGACAGCTATGCAGGAAAAATGCAGTCGTAGAAAAGGGTGTGTGTTATTTGTAGTACATATTTCTAGCGACAAAGGTAAGGAAGTTGAGGATGTAGATGTTTTGAGAAGGTACCCAGTTCTACAACAGTTTCAAGATGTGTTTCCTGCAAAGATTTCAGAGTCACCACCTCATAGGGAAGTAGAATTTTCTGTTGAGTTAGTATCAGGGGCAACACCAACATCAAAAGCACCCTACAAGATGAGCACTCCAGAGTTGGTAGAGCTGAATTTTCAGTTAAAGGAAATGATTGACAAGGGATACATTAGGCCAATTTTATCACCTTGAGGTGCACCAGTATTGTTTGTAAAGAAGAAGGATGGTACTCTCAGATTATGCATTGACTACATGTAGTTGAACAAAGTGACCATCAAGAACACATATCCATTCTCGAGGATTAATGACTTATTTGATCAACTAAAGGGAGCAATAGTGTTCTTGAAGATTGATTTGAGATCCAGATATCATCAGGTATGCATTAAAGAGGAGGATATTTACAAGACAAATTTCCAGACCAGTTATGGAATTATGAGTTTGTTGTAGTTCCATTCAGTTTTACTAATGCTCCAGCTACCTTTATGTGCTGAATGAATAGTGTTGCGTCCTTATCTGGACAAGTTTTTTATTGTGTTCATTGATGATATATTGGTATATTCTAAAAATGAAGAAGACCATGCTAAACATTTAGCAACAATGTTGAGATTGCTAAGAAAGCATCAGTTGTATGTTAAGCTTAGAAAATGTAGTTTCTTTTAGACATAGGTACATTACTTGGGGCATGTGGTTTCCAAGGAAAGCATAATAGTAGATCCAGAAAAGATAAGGGCTATCATGGAGTGGGTTGCTCCTAGAAATATGAATGAGGTGAGGTACTTTATGGGGTTGGCAGATTATTATAGGAGGTTCATTAGGAACTTCTCACAGATTGATAATCCTATTACATCATTTCAAAGGAAAGGTAAGTAGTTTGAATGGACAGAGGAATGTGCAGCCAATTTTGAGCAGGTTAAGAAGTTGTTGATAGATTCTCTAGTGATAAAGATCGCAGATCCGGAAAAAGAGTTCGTGGTATGTACAGATGCTTGTAAAAGAGGACTTAGTGGAGTCCTTATGCAAGAAGGACATGTTGTATT
Source organism: Pinus taeda (assembly GCA_000404065.3). NCBI lineage: Eukaryota > Viridiplantae > Streptophyta > Pinopsida > Pinales > Pinaceae > Pinus > Pinus taeda. Next base: position 74,372 of record APFE030497647.1, on the reverse strand, counting down.
CTATGAATCACAAAAACTAAATGAACATGAGTAGAACTATCGACACATGATCTTGAGTTGGTAGTGCTCATTCATGCATTGAATATGTGGAGGCACTATCTTCTTGGCAAGAGGTTTGTATTGATGAGTGATCACAGTGGGTTGAGATACTTGTTAGACCAGTCGGATCTAAATGCCAGGCAAGCTAGATGGTTGGCCATGATCAGTGAGTTTGACTTCGAGATCAGGTACATCAAGGGAAAAGGGAATAGGGTTACAGATGCTCTTAGTAGGCGGATACAGGTGAATCATATAGCAACTATAAGCTCCTATGGAAAAGACTTACATGATCAAATCTTACAGGCAGGTCAGTAGGATGGCAGGTATAGAGAGCTTATGTACAGGTTACAACAGAGTATAAGTACAGGTACAATTAGTGGTACAGGTACAGGTGAAAGTATAAGTGCACAGGATGTGGATTATTTTCTTATAGCGGATGGATTAGTAAGGCTTAGAGATAGGATATATGTGTCATACTACAGTGAGCTCAAGAAGGTGACCTTGAGGGATTTTTATGAGAAACAATATTCTGGACACCTAAGCTATCATAAGACATTGATTGTAGTTAAGATGTTTTATTATTGGCCGAATCTGAAGAAGGATGTGGCAAAGTTTGTGGCTAGATGTTTGGATTGTTAGCAAGTAAAGACAAAGTGTAAGCATCCAGGTGGACTGATACAGATGATTACAATTCCAGAGTGGAAATGGGAGGCCATTTCCATGGATTTCATCACAGGTTTTCCCAAGACATCTAAAAATCACGATTCCATCATGGTTGTTGTGTATAGGTTGACAAAGGTTGCACACTTCATTCCAGTGAAGACTACATATTCAACTAGTGATGTGGCACAGGTGTTGATCATAGATGTGGTCAAATTGCATGTTGTTCCAAAGAAGATTGTGTCAAACAGTGACGCAAAGTTCACTTCCAAGTTTTGGAAGGATTTGTTTGCAGGTTTAGTTGGCCTTTAGTACAAATTATCATCCACATACAGATGGACAAACTTAGAGGGTCAACAGGATATTAGAGGACATGTTGAGCATGTATGTGATGCATCAATAGTGAAAGTGGGAAGAGTATCTTCCACTGGTAGAGTTCACTTACAACAACGGGTATTAGGAATATTTGAAGATGAGTCTATTTAAGGCATTGTATGGGCGGAGTTGCAATACTCCCATTAGTTAGAGTGATCCGGTTAATAGGGTGTTGATTGGACCAGACATGTTGGTGGAAATGGAACAGGAAATGCAAGTAATCAAGAAAAATCTGAAAGCAACACAGGATAGGCAAAAAAGTTATGCAGATCGGAACGAATTGTTTAAGGAGTTTCAGGTTGGGGAATAGGTGCACTGTGTATCAAACCAAATAAGAGATCCTTGCGTATTGGATCATGTGCCAAGCTGACACTTAAGTTTTGTGGACCTTTCAAGATTCTTGAGAGGATTGGGTTAGTAGCCTATCGACTTACACTACCTCCAATAGTAAAATTCCATGATGTTTTCCATGTGTCATTGCTTAAGAAGTATGTTAAAGATGTTGATCATGTGATTGACTGATCTATATTGCAGGTGGAGCCAGATGGAGAATTCCAACCAAAACCTTAGTGTATATTGTAGAGAAAGGTGTTCATGCTCCAAAACCAAGCAATTGAGTAGGTTAAAGTGCAGTGGAAGCACTTTGGGCTGGATGAAGCTACATGGGAGATGATGGATCAGATGCAGGCTATGTATCCTTCATTGGTTGCCAGTTGAGGCAAGGTAGTTTTGGTATGATGTTTTGGTATATGATTAGCATATGTTTTGCTGATATTTTAGGTATATGTACATATGTATATGGATGTAAATAACACCATGAGATATGTTATAAAGCTCCAATAAGTGATATGGGTGTCATGCCATTATAATTGTCAGGTTGATTTGCTTCTCAGCAGGGTGATCATTGTAAATACTGCATTGAGCTATGTTATAAATCTCCATGGGTAGTATTTTTTCTTTTCAATAGTTTTGTTGAGGTATAGGTGTGCTTGAACACTAAGGGCGATGTCCCCCAAGGGGGAGGGTTCTGTCATAGCCCTGGTGAAATTCCATGTAATAAAAGTTAATAAAGGAAAAATAATAACCACGGATTATGGGACACTTATTCCAAGCTAAATGTTGGGAAAAACATCCTAGTGTGGGTGTTTATTTGGTTTATTATGGCTAAGGAAATTGGCAAAGGAAATGGCTAAGCCATTTGGAAAGGAAATGTGGCATTAACTGGCATTTTATTTATGAAATAATGGAAATTAGGAAAAAAGGAAGGTGAAAAGTCACAGGTTGCATGTGAGGAGGAAAATGAAGGAAAATAATGAAAAATGAAGAAAATAGAGGCCTAATTGATAAAAAGGCTTATGAGGATCAGTTGGTACTTTTTTGTCAGTATTACCTTTTTCCAGTTCAGTTTTTGAGCTCGCTCTCTATTCTCTCTCTCGCTTTCTTAGACACCTAGAGATTTCTTGGAGCATTTCAGCATTGGATCAAGAAAGGAAAAGGAGGCAAAGAGGAAGCAGAGATCAAGCAAGAAAGAGTAGGTTCAAGCAAGTACTTTAGGATTATTTGCAGGTATCAATTTGCATGTGTGGTTTCCTTGCTATGTTTGGCATGCATAGTGTTGCATGTGTGTTCTTGGTTCTCTTTCTGTCATTGGCATGGGTTTTGCCAAGTGTGACAGTTTTTTTCAACCTAACCTTTCCATTTCTAGATAGCCATGGTGTGAATGTGGTTCTCATGTTTTGGTTGAGTTGGATTGTTGGATGGATTTGAAGCTGAGTGAGGTGGATCTCTGAATAAAAGAACACATGACCTGCTAACCCCTGAACTGAACTATGGGTTGAAATAAAACTGGATTTTGTGTTGCCTCGGTGGGCCCTGGAATCCTCGACCGTTGAATGGCAGGATATACAATAAATCCTAAAGGTGCGTTCTCTCCATCAAGCCTAGTAATCTCGAGAGGGAATATACGATAAAGCCTGGAGAGTGGAGTCTCGATTAGGGCCTAGTGATCTGGTGTGGATTGCGGTAAATCCTAAAGACTAGGAGACAAGAGAATTCCTCACAGTGTAGGTGGAGAAATCGGGTGGCATCCATGATTGTTTTGGCCTAGTGATCTGGTGGAGATCATGGTAAATCTTGTTATTACATGTTTATTGCTTTGACCTAGTGATCCAGTGTCGATTGCAGTAAAGCATGGTTCCTATTAATGAGGGTGAGGTGGTTTAGCCTCGGGATGCCCTAGTTGTTTCTTTTGGTTGGAGTCCCACATTCATTCTTGGAATATGGCAAGGGTGTGATTGGCTGAAGATAGATTTGGCTTAGCCAATCTATGGTCGGGTGGAACGTGGTAGTCCCATACCGGGTTAGCTTTTCATTCATTAATAAGAGGTTCTTTCCTTGGTATCTTATGTGAAATGTACTAGTTTATATGTGGTTTCTATGTTTGATGTATCCTTGATATTTATGTTGTTATTATGTTGGTTATAAGCATGTATTATGACAATGATGATGTATGGCTCTCCTCATGTTTTGATATGTAAATGAGTGAATAATGTATATATGACCTAATAGATGATAATGCAACTAATGATATAAGGGAAACAATGTTTCTTAGAAATTCTCAGATAAGTATGAGACCCCTATGCTCATATATGTTGTTTAAGCCTATAGATTACATATTTGTGACATGTTTGACGAAATTCCTATCATGGATAGTAGGGGTCCAGTCAAGTCCTTGTTTAACTAATTTCATTTGTATCATTATTATGTTGTTATCTTTTTGTTCTGAAAGTGTCATGGAGCTTTGGGAAGTTACCTGGGCTCTGGGCTTCAAAAAGTGGCACAAATCTCAGAATCGAAGGCATAAGACTGAGGAGAAAAGTCCTCGGACGCACCCATGCCTTGTTGTGGGAGTGACTGGAACCTCCCAGAAATACCCTTCTCCATATCAAGGGAGCATCCAAGGGTTTAATGGTTTAAAAACTCAATGGGACCCAGGGACTGGTCATGGGGATGGCAGGGAAGGCTTTTGGGAGTCCTGTAGTAGGTATAGAAGGTATGTGTTGTGGGTTTTTGTCTATTCCACTTCCTTAAGGTCACTTAGGAGGTTGAATCCCATTATAGTGGCCTCTCATCACATATTTACCCCAATTGGCCAATTACTTGGGTAGATGTGGGATGAGGGTGTTACATTGGATTCCCTCACAAAGTGATTGTATTAAGCTTGACTCTAGTGGAGAAATCTAAGGAAATTTTGATATAGCATGAGTAAGAGGAATCACGAGGGATGAGAAAGTGATGATACCATGCATCCTCTTAAATATTTTTAGTTAAGCATCAAATAATCAATCAAAGACAAAAGAATTGTACCATGCACACTAAAAGGATTCAATTGGATTGAGATATAGAGGTATTCAAATTTCATTAATGACACCATTAAAAACAAAGCCAAATGTAAATATTGATTCATTAAAGGTAGGATTAAATCACTTCTTTAAGCATTAGAAGGAGCCAAGTTGCCTAGTTGTGCAAAGAAGGAGATCAAGGAACAAATTGAATAACAAACCAAGCCATTGAAAAATCCTATACTTTAAGATAATTATGTTAATGATAGTTTTAGAGAGGTATTTGGGTGAGAAAACATTTTATCAATCACTCTCCCTCCCAATTATCTTATTGATGAAGGGATTTATTAGAGCGTGTAACAACGCTTCCATTAATGCATGACATGGTGGATGATTTAAGAGTGCATAATGGATGTAGGAAGGATAGGTCACATAGGTAAAATGCAAGGCTAAGTAATAGATTCAATTTAGTGGGGTGGAGGCCATTAATGGCAAGGGTCATGAGGTAGATGTGTAAATTATCTACTGCCATTCCTTATGTAATAGCTCAAAAAAGAATGAGAAGTTGTAGAGCAACAAAGTCTTCACCTCGTTGTCATGGTAAGAGTGTGATGTTGAAAATAGTAACCTTAGAGAAATTATAAAAGGAACATAAGGAAATACAGCATGATGTAGGGGAAAAAACAAGGGTGGATGAGTGGAAAGCTAGAATGGATAGCAACATGGGACTTGTTTGGGAGTACTTGCATCAAGTGATTCTAATTTTGCAAAATGGACATGCCGAGAGAAATGGAGGAGCACATGAAGGAAACAAACCAAAAGCTATGAGGTAAAAACATAAATGAGTCTAAGATGAGGCCTTTTTAATATCAACACTACCTAAATAAGATTGTAGTGGATTTGAGCATTGATAACGTAGAACATTTGACATATTTCAGGGTGATGTCACCAACATTATTGCTCTCTTTGCAGGTGCAAAGAGTTTTTTTACAACTATTGATACACATATGCTCAAGTTGATGGAGGCGTGGGAAACCACTGGTGGGCTCCAGTATTGCAGCAATAATGCTGCAACTCCTGGGACTCCCTTCTTTACTTTTATCAACCCAGTAGTTCGTAACAAACTTGGAAGCGACGGTGTTGTATGCACAAGTACTAGCTCTTGCCGCAATTGTCACTTGGTCAGCTGGCACAAGTCCGCTAGGGGCTCAAGCCAACTTCTATGAGCTTTAAGAAGAAGCTTGTTAACTGATGGATGAGATCTAACTCGAAGGAAGCTAATCTATTTACGAAAAGAGATTGAAAAACTGGAGGAAGGTGCAAACCCTAATTCTACCAGCTAGTCCTACTGACGCAACGAAGAGAATGAAAACTACTGAAAGAGATGCCATTACTTCTATGAAGGTAAAATACATGTGTCTAGACTACCTCTATCTGAAGAAAACATCTTTTTGTATTTTTGATTAAGTCGTCAGTTTCATCATGCATATGCTTTCACAGTC
>APFE030497647.1:9923-58290 GCA_000404065.3 Pinus taeda | reverse complement strand
TCTCGTTGTACTTGTAATGGTTGATGTTGAATTATATCCTTCCTCACTGATGTATAATTGCATATATTAGATTTCACGCTTGGGTTTGTGTTTGTTCTCTTTGTGTGCAGGTGTCCATTCATGTGGATAGTGGAGGATCGTGACCGGCCAAGGCAAAGGAACGCGAGCGCCATCTCTCCTACGAACTAAAGCGTTGGATCTCAAGTAGGTCTTCATCACCTACTCTTTATTTGCAATTAGGAACTTGAGTGATAGCGTTGTTTGATTGTTGCTAGATCCGTTCTGGGCTAGTAGGGATCGCCTCTATCCGTAGAGGGGATTTACCTCTCCAACACCATGGTCAACTATGTCCAACCATAATTAACTATGATCAAACATGGCCAACCATAGTAAACTATGTTAAAATATTATCAATCAGTGAAACATGGTTAACTGTAGTTACTCGTGTTCAACCATAGTCAATTGAAGACAAATTTGGTGAACCATAGTCAACCATGGTAAACCACAATCAAACATGATCAACCATAGTTAACCATGGTAACCATTTTCGAACGTGATCAACCATAGTTAACCATGGTAACCATTTTCTAACGTGATCGACCATAGTTAACCATGGTAACCATTTTTGAACATGATCAACCATAGTTAACCATGGTCAACCATAATCAACTATGGGCCACCCAAAGTCAATAAAAGTCAACATGGCATAACCCTTGATTAACATCATGATGCCACATAAATATTGAGGGACATAATTAGATCTTCAATGTGACATAATTAGTGAGTAAGCCAACAATGATCACCATGTTCAACTATAGTGAACATGGTTAACCATAATTATCCATAGTTAATTACAGTCAAACATGGCTTACCATTTTCAACCATGTCCAACCATAGTCGACCATGGTAAATAACATGGTCAACCATAGTAGACCATGTTTAAACATTGTAAAATCATAGTCAAACATGGTTGACCATATTCAACCACGGGCAAACATAGTTAGTTGTACTCAACCATTGTCAACCATGCTTACATATGGTCAACTATATGCCAACACAATACAATAATGCATTTGTTTGACCTACATTACATTGTTACATTTTTATATTTTTTCATATTATTATTAGATATTGTGACCTCATATTACACCAGTACATTGATAAAATTACCTTAATAGATTGTTAAAATTAGAATCTCATTGGAGTTCCCTTTGCATCATACAATGAAGTTCTAATCTATAAAAACCTTTAATGACCATCATTACATTGCACAAAAAAATATGTCAACAATTCCATTAAAGTTGTGGTTTCACATCTCATTGTGTTTCAATATATTTTAACTAAACAGGACAAAACACAGTTTACAATGTTCTTATTGCCCCTTTAGGTGCAATTGCTAGTTTTTAACATGGCATAAAATCATGATTAAAAATTGTTCCAAGATTTGAATTAGTGATACAACACTTTTAAAAGTAATATTCAAAATCCAAGTAATAAAACATGTTGGAAGACTTTCTTGGTGTTGGTTGTTGTGTTCTTTTACTTGATAACCAATTGAAAGTGTTTTTTATAGTTACATGAATATTAATGAATGATCATTTTCTTTGATTTATAATATGGTGTCAAATCACGTTCTCTGACCATGGTAAAAATTGTTCCAAACTTTGGATTAGTGATACAACATTTTTTGAAATCACGATAAAAAAATCATGATTGTTTTGTCCTTTTACTTTATAACTAGTTGAAATTGTTTCCAATAGTTAGATGAATATTAATGAATGATCATTTTTTTTCTAGGATGACATCAAATCATGTTTGTTTGTTTGTTTTGTTTGTTTTGTTTTTTGTTTTGTTTTGTTTTTTGTTTTTTGTTTTGTTTTGTTTTGTTTTGTTTTGTTTTTTTGTTTGCTTGTTTGTTTGTTTGTTTGTTTGTTTGTTTGTTTTTTTTTTTTTTTTTAACATGGTTAAAATCATTCTAAACTTTGGATTAGTGATCCAACAATTTATGAAGTCATAATCATAAATCATGACTGTTGTGTCCTTTTACCTGATAACAAGTTGAGTGTTCCTTGTGCTTCCGTTCCTTGAATTTTGAACACAGAGAAATTCTTGATTTTTTAATTAATGCTTTCAACATGGAAAATCTAGTTCAAAATTCATATTAGAGTGCAGAACAATTTTCCATTACCATAGTGAAAAGTCCAAGTAATAAGGCATGTTGGGAGGGCTAGCTCAAATTTTGATTATTATTGTCAGGCTAGGCATTGGTAACTCCACAATGCAGCTTGTTTATTTCATTAACCAAATCATGAATATATACACGAGTGAAGAGACTCTTGGGATTCCAATTCCAAGGTCTCTTGGCTTTCTCTAATTCATAACTGAATTATTAAACCATTTACAATATTCCCAATCCTTTCGGATTAAGTGTTAACATTCTCCCCCTTAATATGAAGGGATGTTGGTGAGTCCAAGGATCATTCTAAATATTTCAAACTTTTCTCTTCCAAGCACTTTGGTGAAGATGTTTGCAATTTGCTCATTTGTGGAACAATGTCATAGGTGGATAGTCTTGGCCTCAACATGATGTCAAATTAGATGATACTTTGTATTGATGTGCTTAGTTCGATCATGGAACTTTGGGTTCTTGGCCAACTTTATTACAGAAGTGTTGTCAATCAAAAGAGTAGTTGCATGCACATGTTTCTCCTGCAAATCTTCCATAATTTTCTTGAGCCATACAATTTCCTTCGTTGCTTCAACTGTTGCCACATATTTTTCCTCATTTGTGGAATTTGTTGGAACTGCTTATTTGCGTGACCTACAAGAGACAACCCCTTATCCAAGACTCATAATATAACCTAAAGTAGACACTCTAGTTTCTTTATCTTCATCGAAATTTGAATTAGAGTATTGAATTACGATGAAGTCGTCAATTTTTGAATACTTGAGTCCAAAGTCTTCAGTTCCCTTCAAGTACTTCAGAACTCTTTGTGTAGCAGACCAATGACCCTCACAAGGCTTTTGCATAAAGCTAGAGAGGATTCCAACATCAAATGAAATCTCCAGTCTGGTAGTAGTTAGGTAATTAAGACTTCCTACGAGCTGTACGTAGTTTGTTGTATTCTCAAATTCTTTTCCTTTAGTGAATGTGAGATTTAAATTTTGTTCCATTGGAGCAGTTAAAGGATTGCACTCAACCAAGCCAAATTTGTTTAAAATATCTCCAATGTACTTCTTTGAGAGAGGAAAATAAACTTTAAATTTTGCGTTACTCCAATACCAAGATAGTAGTGAACATATCCAAAAATTTTCGTTTCAAAACTTTTCCTCAATTCTTTCTTTATGGATGCAATGTAATTCTCATTGTTCCTTGCCATTTGAAGTTCATCTACATACACCACAAGATATAAAATTGTCTTGCCAAGTTTCTTAACAAACAAAGTTGCATCATCAATATCATAGTTTTTGAAATTGAATTTTAGAATATGCTCAATCAATTTCTCATACCAGGCTCGCGGTGCCTGCGAGCCCATACAAGAATTTGACAAACTTGCATACTTTGTGTTCCTGACCCTTCACAACAAATCTTTTTGGTTGGGACATAAAAATATTCTCTTTCATATCTCCATTCGAGAAATCAGTTTTTACATCCATTTGATGGACTTTCCAACCATTCTAAGTTGTCAAGGCAAAGAGAGTCCAGATGGTAGCCCATTTGTTGTGGGGAAAAAGTCTTCTCATAATCGACCCCTTCCTTCTACGCAAAACCTTTTTCCATGAGCCTAGATTTATGCTTGTCAAGTGAGCCATCTACTTTATACTTGTTCTTGAAGACCCAATTGCAGCCAATCGGTTTGGTTCCCAATGGATGATCAACCAACTTCTAGGTGCTATTCCTTATCAAAGCATCATATTCTTTCTTCATCGCTTCTTTCCATTCATCATGAGAAGTGACTTCTTTGAAGGAAGTTGTTTCAAAATCTGTAAAGAGATTTAATTCAAAATTATAAGAAACAACCATATCAACAGGTGAATCATAATCGTCTACATCACCTCCATTTTGTATAGAAAATATTCTTGTCCCTGTATTTCCAACCTCATCAAGGCAAACACTTTCAAGTGTCTTTGTGAGCCATTTTGGAGGACCTTTATGAGATGGACGAGACTGCTTAGTTGATTGATATGGGGCTGAATCAAGATTTAGCCTCCCAGTTCTCTCAATCACATCATTTAAAGTGTCTTCTTGATCAGTGGCTAGAGCTTCATGAGGGTAGAGAGTGCTTCAGAAGGAGATTCCATAGATTGATCTAGTATAGGGATCTTCCCTTCAAGATGTGGAATCTCATTATCAATCTCTTGAAAAGTTTTTGCTTGCTCGAATTTGTCTAAGCGATCAAGCTACGAAACAACAACATTGTCAGTCTTGGAAGATTCAAGAAAATATCACATCTATATATATTATAAACATCTTATTTACTTCACCACAGAAACGATATGCTTTGGAGGTATCTGAGTACCCCAAAAAGATACATTTTCGACTCCTTGCACCAAGTTTGTTTTTCTGTTCCTTAGGTATCAAGGCATAACAAGTTGAACCAAAAACCCTGAGATGCCTCACCGAAGGAATGTGGCCATACCACATTTCATAGGGAGTCTTGTTTTTGAGAGCATGATATGGGCACCTATTCTTTATATACACAACATATAGAACTGCATTAGCGCAAAAAATCAGCTTAACTTTCTTGAAAAACATAGTTGAACATATCATATTTAAGATTTTCATGTTCATGCTTTCAACTGCATGATTATGTTAGGGATTATAAGGCACGATTGTTTGATGTTTGATCCCATGCTGACGAAGATAGTTTTCAAATTCATTTGAACTATATTATTTTCCATTATTAGTATGAATAGATCCAATGTGAGATTGTGTATAATTTTCAATCCATGCATGAACATTCTTAAAAGTTTCAAAAGCTTCAGATTTGTTCTTCAATAGATATACCCAACACATTATGGTGTAGTCATAAATAAATGTCATCATGTATTTATTACCATTTACACAAGGAACATGCATTGGGACACACAAATCATAATGAATGAGTTCAATCTTTCTATGTGCTCTGGAATGAGAATCATAATAATTTTTTTTTTGCTCTCTTAAGATACAAGCATAACATTGCTTAAGTTTCCTAGGAATGGTAGGAAAACAAGTAACACCATTTTTCTTCAATAAACGTAGACTGTCATAGTTCAAATGTCCAAATCTAGTATGCCATAAAATAATTGATGGAAGTGTTCCTTCATCATAGTGAGAACTATATGAAAATTTCAGTGAAAGAGAAAATGTTCCTTGCAACTTCAGAAGCCTTTCTTCTTCTATCCTAGTCATGACAAATGAGTTGTCTAATGCTTTTCTAACCTCAACCTTTCCATCAAATATGTGAATGGAGTGTCCTTGTTGGCAGATGTGAACCAAGGACAACAAGTTTCTCCTCAACTCTGGTAGGTAGAGAACATCATGTAGAAGAAATTCTAGAAGACCAAGCAATTTCACGACAGTTTGAGCCTGATGGTGCCAAGCCCGAATGGCTTGAGTTTTGATTTGTTTGCAAAGTAGACTACTCCATCAACATTGTTAGTGATTTCTTCAAATAATTCTCTTCTAAAAGTAATGTGGAAAGTTGCCTATGAATCAAGCAACCAAGCATATTTCCATGAAGCAAGTGAGGCATTAAATAAGTCTTTAGTTACTCCAATGTTGCAATATTCCATAACACAATGAGCAGATTCATGTGCTTTACCTTTCCCTTTATCTAATGATTTCCCTTTCTCTTCATTCCTTTCCTCTCTAATCCGGTCCCATGTGAGCTAAAATATAGAAGCATCTTGTCCATTTATATTACATTGTATGCTATCAAGATCAGGCCTTTCTCCTTGCAAATGTCTTCCCCCATGCCTCTACTATTATTCATTCCTCGTCCTCTTCAGCCACCTCTTCCTCTAGAAGAATATTGTGCCCAATTTTTTCCTTTTTGTGCAAGGCATACAAATTCTTTAGGAGACTTAGCAATTGTATTCTTCTTCCCAAAAGTCTTCTCTCTTTCAGCAAACTTCTCCACAAGAGAGTCAAAGTAAATCTCTTTAAGTTTGTCACTAGCTTGTAATGACTCAAGTTAATGGGAATACGTGGGGTACAATGCCTTAAAAAAAGTTGTGAGAGGAACATCCATTTTGACACTAGTGGCTTCTATATCATGCATAATGGTTGTTATCTCAGAGGCTAAGGCAAGAGAGTCATCAACTTTAAATTCTAAATTAAACTACTTGAGCATTAATTGCACAATTTCAAGATCAGTGTGTGAGTCATATAAATCCTCTATCTTCTTTAAGGATTCAAAAGCATTTATGAATGGCGTAATATAACAACTCACCTCTTTTTTTATTGATGCTACAATCATGGCATATACCTTTATATTCTTTTTCTCCCAAATGGAAAACTCCTGATCATAAGTGGGCTTCTTAGGAGGATTGCCTCCTCCTCCTTCACAAACTCCTTTCCACAACTCATTAAAAATTAAGGTGTGATTTATCTTCTTGGACCACTCATGGTAGTTTTCTTTTCCAGTGGTAACTACTCCCACTATGGTGATGAGTGAATGCATCATAAAAAAAGACTATTTGCTTTCTATTTCCAAAATAATCACAACCTTTCTTGATATCTTCTATTAGGTGAGAGACTGAATTAATTATGTGGATGAAAAAACTTTACTCTTCACTATATTATGTCAATATTTTAGTACTTTTATGTGCCACACATTCCATATAATTTTTCACCACTCATAACTCATAATATATCACCACTCATAATATAACATATCACCATTCATAATATATCACCACCCATAAATAACATATATTTATTCAATTCAATTCAATGCACTTTAATATATGATATATATGCCCATCAAATTACATACCTCCTTAATATATATTATATGCCCATCATATATGCCTCAACATATCAAAAAGTTTTGAATGCATAAACTTTACGCTCATCGTAAATGATTTGGAATGCAAGTCTTCAATCAAGAAAATTTAATGGCTCAACGCATATGCAATGAATGGTTCGGGCTGAATTCAACACCAAGGGTTACGACAATTTTTTTTTTTTTAATGTAGCATACACACCCAAGATGAATGCACAACAAAACTTCCACATAAGGTCCAACACAACTCACTGTAGCATATATGGTCCATATAGGAATATTCAATGCATAGTTGGTTGGTCTTCCACCAGTGATCAACACTCCACAAACATCCATGGTCGTCAAGAATAACTCCAAGGGAGTACAAAAAATACTTGGTTGGTCTTCCACCAGTGATCAACACTCCACAAACATCCACGGTCGTCAAGAATAACTCCAAGGGAGTACACAAAATAGGAGGAGTAAAATTAGAAAATGGCAGAAAGGGAAACTAAGACAAACTATGAAAAAAATGCAAAATGAAGTTACAAGGGTAGAAAGGGAAGCCAAAAAATGAAGAGGTGGCTCTGATAGCATGTTAGGTCAAGGATTGGTAACTCCACAATGAAACTTGTTTATTGCATTAACCAAATCATGAATATATACATGAGTAGATAGACTCTTGGGATTCCAATTCTAATGTCTCTTGGTTTTTTCCAATTCATAATTGAAATATTAAATTATTTAAATTATTTCTAATTCTTTCAGATTAGGTGTCAACAATTACATCATTTTATTTCATCACAAGTTGAAATTCTCGTGTATGTATTGGGACTTTGGTTTGTAAACTAAAATTTTTGAGAGGGTAATGATTAATGTGGAAAGGTCGACTCTTCCCTCAGTTTTTTATTGTTTCATCATTTTTTTTAATAACAATATGGAATTGCTATGATTAGGGTTTCCAGTTGAAGTGCCTATGTGCTTGGACCTTGTATTGCAAACTTGTTAGTGGGAGTGGGTGATTATCAATGTAGAGTAAGGTCTCTTTATTAGGAGTGGGTTGGATATATTGTTCAATTTCATCTCAACAATATAAACACTTTTATGTCAAACAACGGCTGAAATGTTGAAAATTTTTGTAAGTTAGTAGAAAGATGAAAAATTGTCTATTCTAAATAGAATTCTAAAGACAAATCTAATTTAGAAAACTAATTGTGCACACATGCAAACATATGGATACATGGAAACACATCTTAGTCAATCATTATCATTATCAAGTCATATTGTGAATAATGACTAACCCTGGTTAATATTGGTAAAGAACTTCTAAAAACTTGTTGGTATTGATGATTTTGTTTTAATGATTTAGTGGTGGTTAAATAATAATCATTGTTGATTTTTCGTAATGGAAATTATCATACTGAAAGACATTTTTTGTAATAATTATTGTTTAACTATTGATGTTGATGATATATTAATGATTTTTTCCCATTGTTAAAATATTTATTTTTTTAATAACATAGTTGTAACTTTTTGTAGCAGTGATTATTCATTAACTCATAGCCTATTGGATAAGGTGTGTATTGGCATGAAATTCACTTTGTATATTCCTTTCATGATATCTGCTAAATTGATCAAGTTACATATGCTCGTAATAACAAAAGAAAAAATCCTAAGGGCCTATAGATCACCCTAAATTGGGTAAGATGTGTCCATATTTACTTGTTTCATTACTTATCAATAATATGATAGTATATAAATTTTTCATTTTTCGCATTTCCCATCTTAGTAATGAGTCTCAGTATTGTAATCAGAATGCTGCAACTCCCAAGGCTACCAACTTAAATTAGCATCCCAGGGTTCGTACAAACTTAAGAGGTGTCGACACTATATGTGCAACATGCAATGTGTCCTTATTTCATTGATCTGATGAAATAAAGTGCATGCTATGAAATACAAGCCTAAACTAATTGCATAAATGGAAATGTTACTCTATTGGTAGAAAGGAAACCTAATTACTTTTGTAGAGAGGAAATCCTACTTACTTTTGTAGAAAGGAGAGGCTATTCTACTTTGCATGAATGTAAATGTTAATCCTATTTGTATAAATATAAACATTAACCTATTTGCAAAGTGTGAATGGTACATCAAAAGGAAGCCTAGTCTATGCAATAGAAATAACAATGTTGGAAATGGAAACCATAGCTTAATATGTATGAAACAAAATGAAATCATTATTCAATCACTACATTCAAGATATATTTTGTCAATAAAGTTCATAAGGTGCTTCATAAAGTAATCATGAAAATCATCATTATGCTCTTCAAGTCATGAATCTGTCTACTAACCATAAACGCAAAGGTGAATTGCAATGGAGAAGAGGCAAGGATTAAGAGGTTTTTGGTATTACTAAATCATGGTTTTGGAGCCTAGGGGTTATTATTCATGCATAAGGGAGAAAAACCAAGCTTTTGGAGCAAATCTGGTCAATTTTACACGTGCTATAGGAGGTGCTACAAGAGACCTTGTTTTGTTACAAGAGCGGGATAACTTGCCGAATGCCCAAGTAAATCAAATGTAAATGGGATGGGTTTTTTTATTAACTAGGATGTTTTAGGACTCCATTCCAAGTGAAATCACTCCAAAATACCCATGTTAACATGTGCTAAAAAATAACAAAAAATTACAACTCTAAAAATTGGGAATTCAAGAACTAATGAGATAGTTAACCTACCAAATACCTAAACTAATAAAATGAAAATTCTATGGGGTGATTTTTTTTTTATTAACTTGAATGTTTTTATGACCAAATACAAGTGGAATAAACTCAAGTGAATGTCATTAACACATTCTAGAAAATAACATAGCATTACTACTATTTTGCCAAGGGATTTCCAGAAATTCTAGATTTGTGGACTAGTATACCAATCCAAGTAGCTCAATGATGAGTATAACTTTTCAAAGTTGTTCTAAGGATGAATAATTCTCGTGGCTCTGTAAATAACTTAAAAAAAACTCACTTCAATCATTTAACCAATATGGCCTACAACAAAAGAAACATGAATAGTAAATGCCAAAATATGAGATGCAAGTGGAAAAGACATTAAAAGAAAATAAAGAAATTGTACAAGAGGGATGTGAGGTTCCTAGGATGGCCAAGCCCAAGGAAACCAAGCTTTAGAAGAAAAAAATGGCACCAAACTTCATTATTTGGATTAATCCAAGTATATCCATGCTAGATATGAAAGTGGAGCTGTTAAATAAAAAGTTTTCTCCACAAGAAGACTAAGAAATACATGACTCTAGAGGAAAAATTCAAATTGTTACTTATAAAAATAGATGATGAAGCACTCTCCTTGAAAGGAGGCATATTTCCCTCCAAAATCCCTTAAAAAGTGGACTTAGTTCTCGACACTAGGAATCTTCATTAAATGACAGGGAACACATCGCTAGATTTTTTCAATCATTGGAGCTCTAGAATTTGTCAATAATTTCATGATATTCAGTTCATTTATTATCCAATCTTGGTCCATCCTATAGTAGGGAATAAGTTTCTATATTATCTCATTCAAAATTTACTCCATATTCTCTCAATATTCTGCAAAAATAGATGATATTAGGCACATAATATGCAATTATCTCTAAACTTTCCTAAGAACATACTGAAGCTAAAAAAATATTATTAAGTGTAGAAGGAGAGATTTAATATAATCTTTATGTGTCTAGGAAAGGTTATATGGGCCTTAATTTATGTCTAATTTGGAGGTCCATCATACCCCCTACTAAAACTATTTCTCATCCTCTAAGAAACCTATACATCTTCTTCCCCTGTTGTTCTTCATGTAATTCTCTTCTTTAGATCATTGGAATGACTTGGATAGATGTCTGCATTGGATGGTTTCCATGGACAAACTTTCCATGGTGGCAAGTTATACCTCCTTTTCTTGTAGCTTCTCCCTTAGCCCATTGTTTTATAACTGTAGTTGTTCTTTCATGACATATCCCCTTAGCCTTAAATCATTCAATTCCTTACTCATTTCTTTAACTTTTCCTCTATGAGGCCCACATCCTCTACTTCCTTGGATTTTGTAATTTGCATCCATTGGTGAATTCTTCCTCTTTTTGTAATAAATTTGTAGTAAGATTCAATACCAGGCTATGGAGTGGGCTCTTGGAGTCCTTGTGGACCTTCTCCCTCCTCTTGAGTGGTTGTTGTCCCTTCCTGTAGCACTTTTTCTTCATCCTATAGAAATAATTTTTTCAGTTGATGCATATTTGTTTGCACCATTTCCTTTGAATATTTCCTTGCTCTCTAAGGCGCTAATGGTTTATTTCTTCTTGTAGCACTCTAATAGCTTCTTGTAGAAAATTGTTCCTTCTTATAGCAACTTTGTTCCTCCTGTAGCATTTATGTTCTTCCTGTAGAAAATTTGTCCCTTCCTGTAGTAGTTAATCTTTGCATGCCTAGAGGTGGTCCTCTTGTAGAAGTTATGTTCTTCCTGTAGCAAATTTGTCCCTTCCTGTAGCAGCTAAACTTTGCATGCAAAGAGGTGGTGGGTCCATATTTTATTTTTTTACTTTTATTATTATTATTTTTTTAGTTTTTTTTTTTTCTCTCTTTCTTCATTACATGCAAAATAAACTCAAAGTGTTTTTTTGTTAACTGAGTCGGCTCTCAGTTACCCCTTATTGCTCCTTTTCCTCCATCATGACTAAATGATTACCACCCACTTTCTTAAGTCCTCTTCACTTTTGTCTTGTTCCTATCCCATGTGTGTGAGCGTCTTGGGGGAACATGAAGCTAACTGCTAGATAAGGCCAAGGTTGCTCTACTACTAATTTTGGCTATAAAAAGCCCTTTCCTTCATATATTTGCAATGTTTTTAAAGCTAAAATAACTTCGCAGGAAAACTTTAGAGGATTGCATACCTGAGCCTTACCCTTGATGTGTTTTTGCAGGTGATATCGAGGTTGCTAATATGACTGTTGAATCTTCCTTTGGTGGTTCTGAAGCTGATACTTATTATCCTAAAGCTACATGTGATATGCTCTAGGTCCTATTATTGATATTCTTGAATCTAGAGGTCTTCTAGGTTGTGTTGTTGTTGTTGTTGTTGCTTCACATCCCTGGCTAAAAGACTATTGCTGAGATGCAGCTCATGATGTGAGTGTTGTAGCTGATTGTTGAATTGTTGATTCTTGCATGACATTGTTGGAACAACAATGAAGTTGTTGGAATTATTTTTGAGGTACAAAATGTCACTTTCATCAATTGTTTTTCATTGGATGAAATTTTCTCATTGTTAATTGAATTTCCATGATTCATGAGGTCAAAATATAGGTGCCACCATGGATCAAAGGATGTTGTTGGAGATGAAAAATGATCCTGTAGCATCCCCGAAGAAGTTTTGTGGCTGCCCAAGATCAAGGAGATGACCTCTCAATGCTTCATGTTGGTCAATTCTTCATTTTGGTGCTTCCAAGTGATTTTCATTGTGGTTCTGGAGAGCTTATGCATATTGCTACAAGACTGGATTCTTTCCTATAGAATTCACATAGAACTCCTTATGATCACAATAACCTTCACAAAATGCATCCAAAAACTCTGATAATTCATGTTAAACTCACAGACAAGGGTTAGAAGCTTTGGTTGTGGTGAAAATTATGGGAGAAGGGTTGAAAAATGGTTATTTTTCATGGACAAAGATGAAAATGAGAATGGAAAAGAGGTCAAGTGGTGTGGAAAACGAATGATGAAGTTATGGTGGACCCCTCCTCTTGTTCCTAGATGAAAAACATGATATCTTAACCCTTTTTCCATGCCAATCACGCTCTTGTAGCAATTTTGGTCACTCCTGTAGCAATTCTTGAATGCTCATGTAGCAAAATTATTTTATCCATATCTCTCAAATTGTAGATTGGATTGACCTAAAATTTGGTGGGAATTTTTCCATCATCTTTATGCATCTCTCCATAAAAAATCTTGGCCAACGAATGCACATATCTCAAGAAAAATTAAAAATGGCCATAGGTGATGGAGGCCAAGTTCTCGAAAAGTGTGCATTAGAATTTTATGAAATTCCTTGAGCATGTTACCATAATCCATATGCATTTACCCATGAAAAAAATTAGCTATTGGATGCATGATTGTTGAGATATAGTAAAAACAATTTATGCCCTATGTATTTTGGTCTCTTGTAGAAAAATCAAACCTTCCTGTAGCATTTTAGGATGGCAAGGAAAATGAATGGGAAAGGCTTTAGAATTATGGGTGGATGTTGGAAATGGATGAGGATGATGGATTGACATGGCCTTGGTCCTATTGGAGCATATGAGCAAAGGAGGAGAAATCCCAAGTTTGACTTTCTTTGACTAGGTTTTTGATCATTTTTTTTTTGGTGCTAAATTTTTCTTGTTGCTTGCAAAGGTTGGAGGGAATCTGAATTCATCAAATAGAGATACATGGAGAAAATAAAATTTTCCTTTTCATTTTTTAATTTTTTTTCCTAGGCCTACTAGCTGCCTCAATGAGGTTTTCAACTAGTAGGTCTGCCTAGGTGCCTCAAACTTGAGGTTTTCACCTAGGATCATTTCCTTTTTTCCTTTTTTTTTTTTTTTTTATTTCCAACCCATTGACTGCCTCAAGGAGGTTTTTAATAAATGAGCCAATCTTAGGTGCCTCAAAAGAGGTTTTCACCTGAGATTTTATTCTTTTCCTTTTTTTTCTTTTTTTTCTTTTTCTCTTTTTCTCTTATTTATTTATTTTTTCTATCCTGCTCTACTTGAAAAAAATAAAATCTCTTTCAAGTGTAGGAATAATTCCAATGGAGCCATGTGCACATCAAGATGACAAATAAATTTGTGTGTAGGCTTGAAATATATGCTTTGACATGTACCTGAATATGAGAGACCAAATGCTTTGACTGAGATGAGATCAAGAATTGTTGAAGAAGAGTGTGTTGTTGCAACTTAATGATTGTATGGAACCATATTTCAATATAGTTGTGATGCCCCTAGTCCATTTTCACATTTGGATCTCTTTATGTGTCCTCTTCTACCATTACATTCAAATATTCCTCTTTTTGCTGATTTTTCTCTTGAACACATATAAGATCTGATGGTAAACATGATAGAACTTTCTCAATCTCATGTGAATCTTCTATTTCTAAATGTTGTCCTTCAATAAAATCAAGAGAATCTCTTTTTTGCAATATTGTTCCTAATGAAAACCATTTATATCAAGAGGATTTGTTTGGAAGTAATGTACCTTGGCCTGAGTCACTTCCTTGTGTGAGTTTTGAGATGGTGGTACAAGTAGTTGAGTGGGAGTGGATCTTTGAGATGGATGTGGTTGAGGTTGTGGTTGTGGTGGAGGTGGATGGTAGGGATATCATGGAGTTGGGTATGGAGGATATTGAGGAAAATATTCAGGATATTGTGGATTTATGCCATAAGGTTCTTGCCAACCTTGTTTCCAAGATTGATTTTTTGGTTGAGATGGCCAAGGTTTCCAAGAAAAGGGTGTGTTCCAATTCATTTGAGATGGATGTGCATAACCTTGAAATTGTGAATTAGGTTCTTACATCATACCAAATTGACTAGGATTCCATGGTCTTCTTGGAGCTTCATGCCAGAGTTTCTTTGGTGATTGACTTGCTCCACTGTCTTCTTGGTACAATTCCTTCAACCTTGGTAATGATGGAAAATATTTAGTAGCAAGTGATTCTGTATGGATAACACAAATATAAAATTTTTCTTTTTGCTCATTTTGCATTCTTAACATTTCTACTTGTTCACTTAGATTGCTAAGAATTTTTGTTTTAAAGTCATCAAACAAATTTCCAAGTTTATATTGACTTACCGGTCTTGATATTGATTTACTTACTCTTGCTCTTCCTCTTGATATGTGCTTGCATGTTTCACAAATTTCTTCAAATCATAATTGGTATACATCACCTCTACTCATGATATCAAGGAGATTAATCCACTCGTCTCTAATTGTTCTAAGTAAGAGGATTTTTAGTGTGTCAAATCCTAAATGATGTTATTTTTCCCTCTTAACATTATACATGAATCTCTCTATTAGATCCTCAAGGCTCTCGTCTTCTTTTTGAGACATTCTAAATATTTCTTCTTTAAGATCATGATCTTTATATTTTTTCTAGAATTATCTTTTGCATATCATTCCATGATATTATTGAAGTAGTTCCTAAACTCATGAACCATTTAAGAGATATATCATTCAATGTTGCTGGAAACAATCTCAATTTTTTAGTATTTAATAAGTAACCATAAGATCTATGAAGGATTTCAAATTCAAAGAGAAAGGTTTCTAGATCCTCTGACCTCATACCATGGAAGTTGGGAAGGAAATATGGAGGGATGTTCTTCATATGAACACGACTATTAGTACCTTGAATGGGAAATCCAAGAGGATATTCCTCATTGTCATCATCTCCATCCATCTCTCCTACTTTCTCTGTCACCTCTTCTTCTTCCTGCAAAATTGGACGGTGATGTGATTCTTACTACACCATGTGGTCAAATGGGGGGGTAGGTGTTGGAGAAGTATTTTTTTTGTTTTTAATTTGTTTGAAAAATAATTTTAATTCAATGCAATTTTTTATGTTTTTGAAATGAAATATGCCTAATACAATTTTTATTTTTGTAGAAGAAATGAATCAATTAGGGAAGAAAACAATGCATACATTGACACCTCCCCTACAACGGCACCAAAAAGTGACGAACCTCAATATTGTAACAAGAATGCTGCAACTCCCAAGGCTACCATCTTAAATTATCAACTCTCCATGCTACCAACTTAAATTATCAAGTGGACATGCTAAATAACAAGTTTTCTCCACAAGAAGACTACAAAATACATGCCTCTAGAGGAAAATTCGAATTGGTACTTATACAAATAGATGAGGAAGCATTCGCCTTGAAAGGAGGCATCTTTCCCCTCCAAAATCCCTCAATAAGTGCAACTGGTTCCCAACACTAGGAATCTTCATTAAATGATAGGAAACACATCTCTAGATTTTCTCAATCAGTGGAGCTCCAAAATTTGTCAATAATTTCATGATATTTAGTTCATTTATTATCCAAATTGGTCCATCCTATAGTAGGGAGAAAGTCCCTATATTATCTCATTTAGAATTTACTCCATATTATCTCAATATTCTTAAAAAATAAATAATATTAGGCACATAATATGCAATTATCTCTAAACCTTCCTAAGAAAATATTAAAGCTAAAAAAACAATATTAAGTGCAGAAGGAGAGATTTAATATAGAATTTATGAGCCTAGGAAAGGTTAGATGGACCTTAATTTGTGTCTAACTTGGAGGCCCATCGCTTAACATTATGCCCCCTTGGGTCATGTAGTAATTGATACTTCGTACCATAAGGCTCAAGCTTGCACTCTTATCAGTAGAATCTAAACATGTATCTACAATCAAATATGTGAAATGTGCATGTTGCCTTTCACTAGTCCTCATATTTATTCACTAGTTTCCTAGTAGTATTCATACCATTGGATGGAGAGTTTCATTTGGGAGAGATTGGTCCTTGTATCTTTTTTTTTTTTTTTTTTTTTTTTTTTTTTTTTACAATTGGAAGGTATTCATTCTTTTAATACTATTGTAACTCCAAAGTTAGTGAAGTTAGTAACATATGCAACCTCATCCACAATTTAAATGCAGAAGATGTTCATTCTAAAATAAAAGGCATTTAAAAATTTGGCATAAGCATTGACATGATTTAAGGTGCGATGACATTTTGATTAGATAAACATGTATATGGACCACATACTCCTATGTGGGTATTTTTGATTAAGTCTATTTTGGATTAAACTACCCCTGAAGCACTGACCCTACAATTAAAATGCACTCTTAAATTAGGCATATTGAATATTGTAGTTTATGGAAATTTCTAACTACTAGTAAACCAAATTAAAAATACACACCATAACAAGAACCCTTGACTAAAGAAATACACATGTCAATTATCTAAACTGGCGGGCCATATTTATTCCTTAAACATTTAGGGTGTACCACATGAGAAAAACAATGCCATATATTCCTTACCCCTCATAGCCTCACATCATCCAATGATGCATTAGATCCCTTAGTATGAAGCCAACCCAAAATTCCTTGGTTACTGATAATGTTGAATGTTGGTAGGGTTTTGAAAATGACGATTATATTTGTACGTTTATCCAATGGAGGGATGAATTTGAAGACATGCACATCACTATCGAATTAGGGGAATCTAAATTGGGTATTTGAATGAATATGATTAAGCTTTCCTTTGATAGATTACCTATTGGGTTGTCAACATTACGATCTATGTTTAGCAATGACAATACACAATATCTTACAACCCACCATAATTTTTTAGGGATCATCAATAAACAATTCATATCAACCTAGCATTGAAAAGGAACCTAAAGTGGTATATATGGACACCCATTGTACCTTTTTATAAAATGACAAGGTGGAAATAATTGTTGAGTTGGGTAATATGTTGGTGGAAAGAGTTAATTACTTTTAAGATGACCAAAATGGGTTTCTATTGTGGTGCATGTTCAAAATAATGGAGATGTATTGTTTTGTGTTGATTTTAGAAGCTAAACAACGCATACCTCAAGGATGACTTCATGTCCCTTTTGGAAGCATTGCCACAATTGTTTTTTGGATGGGAGATGCTATCCTTATTACATGGATTATCAAAGTATAACCAAACTTTGGTTTTACTTAGGATAGACATAAGATCACTTTGACTACTAGATGGGGAACTTTTGCCTATAATTGTATGTCTTTTAGGTTAATCAATACAATTGCAACATTTCAACATGTAATTGTGACCTTCAAAACTCAATGGGGAGATTAAGTATTGCATAACTTACTAATTTGAAAGTATTTTCGGAAAGGTAATGTAATTGTTTTGAGCATATGACTCAAGTCTTTATCATGTGAAAAAAATATGGTAGTTCCTTAAAGGTCAAGAAGACTATCTTGAGATGTTAATAAGGGTATGTTTTTGGGACATTGTCTCAAAGGATGGTTTGAATATAAGACCTTTATAGCCAATGCCATAATATCCCCTCCCACACCCACAAAATAAAAATAACTCCAATCATATTTCCAAAAAGTCAATATTTTTGGATATTCATACCAAATTTCCATGTGATTGCAAAATCTTTTAGATGATTTGCTAAAAAAATATTTAGGTGAGTTAAACCTATGCAAGCAGTATTCAAAATGTTATTAAGGACACATAGGGTTTTATTTGTATTAATTAGCATAAGTTTTGATAAGGATTTGACTACCTACACCAATTCCTATGAAGAGGAAATGTTGGTGACACTATTGGAAAATGATAATGAACAATTTTTGGCCTATATCCTTCATGAATAAAAGTTTGAAGCAATACCAACTATAGGATATACATCTATAAAAAAATAGGGTTTTGCTTCACACAAAATCCTAGAGTTGTTTAAGCTTTAAATTCATAGTAGGAGAGTTGAATTTGTCTTAGTCTCTACTATGGCAGGTTACTTTCCTAACACTATTTTATGTTCTCAATGGGAAAAATTGTTCACAAGAATGAAAAAATGTCATTTGGAAGTAAACCCTAATAAAACCATCAAAGGAGCACCTTTACAATGATAATTGGAATACAAGAATACAATTCAGATGCAAACCTTGTTGCTAATGAAATATGCACCTTTGATTATGGAACAATCATAATTGATGATCTCATATCCTTTCCAAACTTGGTTTCAAAGAGTTCTTTGGTAGGAGAAATCATGATGCCTGGTTTAATGTTCTTCCTTAAGAATTGTTGATGTTCACTAGGGATAAATGGAAAGAATAGGTGCACCTTGAGGTTACAAGTTGTCAAATATGCATTGATTGAACATGTTCCTTATAGGTGAGGATATGTTGTGCTATACTTATGTGTCTAGGTCTAGCTTAGCTAAAAAGAATATATTAAGGAAATTCCACTTACAATTATGTCAGGGACACTTTTGTGGAAAAATCTACCATCTCCAAGGTTATTAGAGCTAAATAATTATGGCCAACCCTCCATCATGATGTGCATCATTTCATACATAAATGTGATGCCTATTAATGTTTTGTTGGGAAGTGAAAGTTGGTTTCTCTTGCACTTTATCCTATATAGG
This sequence comes from Pinus taeda, assembly GCA_000404065.3. Taxonomy (NCBI): domain Eukaryota; kingdom Viridiplantae; phylum Streptophyta; class Pinopsida; order Pinales; family Pinaceae; genus Pinus; species Pinus taeda. The sequence goes on along the minus strand of APFE030497647.1, from coordinate 39,128 downwards.
TATTCACAACTCCCTTCCTCCATTCAATATTATACTTTTTATGGTCCAATTTCCCTCCATCTAGTGCATTAAATACTTCCATTCTGACAACAACCAATTATTTTACTTAATGGAGTGATGCACAAGCCCATACAAATGGAAAAAAATAAAAAATAAAAATTTAGTTTTTGGAAGAAATTTATTGTCTCATTTTGGTGTGTCTTTTGATCTTATAATGAGTTATGGATCTACCTTTGTGTCAATGGAAATGTCCAATTTACATTTCTCTATGTCATTCTATTACATGACTCATCCATGTATCACCCTCAAGGGAAATAATTTGTAATATATTTAGTCAAACAACAAAAATCTCTCAGGGATCATCAAGCATAAACTACATGAACATAAATGTGATTGTCATGTCATGGTGATACAAGCTTTGTGGGTATATAGGGTTGCACCAAAAACATCTTCTAGTCTAAATGGTATATGGGACAAAGATGATTCTTCCTATATAATTACAAATCTCTTTTCCAACTCCAACGTAGTCTTTCGATCATTCATTCAAAAGGAAAGACATAATGGTGCCATGTGAATGTGGGCACACCCCAAGGCACACTGCCCATTTTGGAACCCGCCAATGCCAAGTTGTAATTGAAGTTAATGGATAATTGGCTAAGGGAGTGAGTAGGAATTTTTGGAGGTCATAATCCCTAGTTTCAAGAGAAAAAAATGGTACATGAGAGAGTGCAGTTGATGTAGGTTAGGAAGGAGCAATGGTGTACATTAATGATCATTGATATTGCTACAAACGATCAAGGAGTTTGGAATTTGTCTACCTTCCTAGGAGAAAAGAACTTAAAATCTAAATGTTGAGGCTTGGGTTCAAGTTGATTCCCATTTTTGTGGGTTACTACAATGGTTAATGAGTTAGAAGCCCCAAGTAATCATTGTATGAGGTCAATTGGTTATTATGAAAGTGATCCAGATTTAAACAGGAACACAATAGATTACAAAGATAACCATAAACACAGATATGTAGCGGAAATAATGCTTCATTTCATTAATGTAAAATACTGAAATATGCTTACAAACAGTAATGGAAATAAACCAGCTAGGGCGATCGTAGCTTATCTCTGAGAAGAGATGTGGTCGCTACATGCCTCTGAACCGTGTTACAATGAGGCTTGAAGGCCTATTTATTGTTGAGAAACAATGGAAAACCCTGCACATCCCAAAACCTAACCCTAGAAGATGAAACACCAAATTGTGGGCCCTGTTTGGGTAAATTAGTACATCAATTTCCCGGGGTCGTAACTTTGGCATACGATCTCTGTTTGATGCGTACGATAGCTCGTTAGAAAGATCTATCTGAGCACTACCCATGTTTCCCCAAGATTTCCAAAAAAACGTTGTTTAGGGCCTCAAACGGCTCCGGAAGTTTAGGACCCGAAAAACTGTTAAAAATAGTAAACTATGCTACAATTTAGGAAACTGAAAAAACTGAAAGGGACAGTTGTGGGGGTCCAAATGCGCTAGGTGGGTGGCCACCAACATCCACCTGGATCATTCCTCCCCCCTTAGGAAGCAATGGTCCCCATTGCATTGAGTTCCTCCCTGAGATGAGGAAGCTTCTGCTAAGCTGGGTCTCTAGTGAGCTGTTCTGTAATCTTTGATGTGTCCAGAAATGGTGGGAAGCATGGCCGACGACGGTCCATATTGAACACTCAGTGCAAGCGAAGGAATGGAGGAATGTTGTGCTTCAAAGCATTGTTTCCTGTAGCCTTTGTACTAGTGTAAGGACCATGTCGGAGTGGTATGAGTTTCTGATGGGTTCTGGTAAGGCGTTCTCTCTGCAGATGTAACCAAAATTTGTTGTTCACCTAAAACTTGTGCAGTACCCCTATGGGTGAGGAGAAGTTGTTCCTGTGTTCTGTCATGACTGTACCCCTCTGTTGCTGTTGCTGCATGGAGGAACCCTTCGCGGGGGTCATGGATGTAGCAATGATCTTCCCCTTACTTTGGGAGCGAACCAGACAAAAAATAAATTTCCTAGTCTATGAGATGAGCTTGTTTCCTTTCTTAGCAGTGATAAAAGAGGTGGTGGTAGGTGGAGCTACCTCTGGTATCCTGTATAATGAATTATTCAAAGAAATAATGACAGTACGAGGCCTTGAATCATACACAGCATGTCGCCTCCACAAGTATGGCTGGCCTAATAATACATCACAAGCATCGAGAGGTGTAACATCACACAATACCTTGTTTGTGAAGGGCTTGTTGCTGTAGGGAAGGAGACACTGCTGGCAGACTTTGAGATCTCGTCCTTCATGAAGCCACCCGATACTGTACGGATGCGGGTGTGGTGTAGTCAATTGGCCCAACCGCTTCATAGCCTCTGCTGAAACGAGGTTCTTTTAGCTACCACTATCGACAATCATTTGCAATGGCGAACCCTTCACCCACTGTCATCTATGAGTGGAAAAGAAGCTCCCCTTCCTCTGGATTTTCGGGCTCATTTTTCTGGATCTTAGCAGTGGCAACAGTGGCACTGGGATCCGCATCAATGATCTGCTTCCCTTTGCCATTCCCCTTGTCGGGTTCTAGCTCAGGGTTAGAACATGCATCTAATTCAGAAGCCTTCAACTCGGCCACCAACGACTGCCTGGTCTGACACTTGTGTTGTGAGTGGGACTCTTGTGGAACTCACACCACTTTCCTGTATCCTTCTTTAGCTTCATGGTGTTGTTATTTTCTTGCGGCTTTGATAGGTTGTCTTGGGTTACCCCGCCTTGGTTTTTTCCTTTGGGCTTCGGATTTGAAAATCCAAAGTCTCGCTTCTTCTGTTTGAAATTTTGCTCGATTTTGACAACATATCAGTATGCTGTGCCGAGTGAGGAGATGTTCAAGAACTCCATCTCTTCCTGGATGTATCTGTGTAGGCAGCCACAGTATTTGAGTACTAGATGCAACTCAGAATATTTGATACCCAGCTGTGTGCGAAAGGTATGAAAAATGTTTGTGAACTCAAGCACATCTTGGTCCCGTCCCTGTCACAGCGTGGTCCACTTGATGTATTTGTCTTCATATATTTTGACAGGGTAGTACTGCTCCCTAATGGCATCCCCGAATGAATCCCAAGTGGGTGCAACTGAAAATAGTGAGCCTGTACTTTCATCCTTCTGCTCGCAGTAGGTTTCCCACTAGTCCTTGACATGGGGGGCTGCTTTGAGAAGAGCGAAAACAATCTTTTCCCGACTCGAAAATTCATGAATAGAAAAATATCCTTCTAGTAGATTTAACCATTTATCTATGGCATCTACATCTATTTGACCCTCAAATATGGGGATTTCGAAATTAACTTGTACCTTAAATGGTGTGGCGTTTCCAGAGTAGCTGTTGGAAGCGGATACGTCCCCTCTGGGTAGCCGCTGAAGAATCTGCGCAAAGCTATCCATCATCGCGTTCCTTTGTCACTCGAGGGCTTCTTCGAGCAAGATTTTGATAAGATCTCCTGCCCCCTCGTCTTTCTTCTCATCCGCCATGGGAGGCCGTCAGGATTTGCGAGACTGGTCTTGCAAAGGTTCGACCAGTTAAAGCCCTAACTCCTTATATCCCGACCTCGTTGGGGTCATGCAAAGAAAAACAGAGAAAAAGCAGACCGCTTTGATATCACTGATCCAGACTTAAACAGGAACGCAATAGATTACAGAGATAACCATAAACACAGATATGCAACGGAAATAATGCTTCATTTCATTAATGTAAAATACTGAAATATGCTTACAAACAGTAATGGAAATAAACCAGCTAGGGCAATGGTAGCTTTTCTTTGAGAAGAGATGTGGTGGCTACATGCCTCTGAACTGTGTTACAATGAGGCTTGAAGGCCTATTTATTGTTGAGAAACAATGGAAAACCCTTCACATCCAAAAACCTAACCCTAGAAGATGAAATGCCAAATTGTGGGCCCCGTTTGGGTAAATTGGTACATCAATTTCCCGGGGTCATAACTTTGGCATACGATCTCCGTTTGACGCATACGATAGCTCGTTAGAAATATCTATCCGATCACTACCACTTTAGGAAGGACAACATCAATCCATGGACCCATGTTGCCCCCAGATTTCCAAAAAAACATCGTTTAGGGCCTCAAAACGGCTCCGGAAGTTCAAGACCCGAAAAACTACTAAAAATAGTAAACTGTGCTACAATTTAGGAAACTGAAAAAACTGAAAGGGACAATTGTGGGGGTCCTAATGGGCTAGGTGGGTGGCCACCAACATCCACTTGGATCAGAAAGTAAGCTAAGGGAATTGTGATGAATGGTTACAAAAATGGTGTATATATTCAGGCTAGGAATGAATGTAGTGATATTCCCTATTATAGGCCATTTTGTCACATCTGGTTAATAGGCCTACAAATTGGATCAACCAACATCCATGAACACCTTGTCATCATCGTTACACAAAGTCATAAGCATGATTCTCTCAAATCCCTGAGTTTCTGACCTTGACTACTTCATTATAGTGCTCTTAAGGGCGAGCGCACGCTACCCCTTTAGGGACATGCATTCAGCAACACGTTGCTAAGTTTTGCACCTGCTTTGATCGGAGCATGTCTGCCCTTTCTGGGGGTGCATTGATTCTAGAAATTTGGGAAAAATAAAAAGAATCCTGAAGCTTCCAAGAGTTGTTACAACCATTTACCTTGGATAAGAAATTTGAATCCTGTCTACCTACCTTGGATTTTTCACTTCTTATCCCTTGAGCTCATCCTCCCATCAAGAGTAGATGTCAAGCCTAGGTTGGAAAATGGATAAGAATTCCTAAACTACCATCCTCTCCTATATATTTACTGCCATCCACAATCTAGAGGTTGGCTTTTGGAGACTAATCATACCCTTGTGTTGATGTTTTGATCATAAGAGAGTTATCATTCCCATGCATTAGGGTGGCTTGGAGTTGTACATTTTGGCAAGGAAGGACAATTCAACTTGGGAGGATCTCTACAAGATAAGCTTCCACTTTTGGTTGTAAACTCTCTCCCTTTGATATTAATACAAAGACTATATTGTTTTCCTACATGTGTTATGTTATGCTTATGTACATGTGTTTCAATGCTATGTTTATCCATTGAATAAAATCATTGGATAATGCTACATAGATGTCGTAGATATTTGGCTTGTGTTGTTTATTTGTTCAGGTTCTAATTATAGTGATTGGAGCTACATTTGGAGCTGACAAGCCATCAGGAAAGAAGAGCTTGCGATGGATCACAAGTAAGCATAGTTACATTCACCAATTCTTCTAAGGAAAAATATGTAGTCTTTGATTTATGTTGTTCTAGACCAGGCCACTAGGTCCAGGGAAGATATTTTTGTTTGCAGTCATAGATTTTTTATAACAAATTTGCAACCATACTGGGGAACTATTCATTCCCTTAGTGGTTTCCTTCAATTTTTCCCTTGTTACACTGCTTGAACAGGCCTCCAATGTCTCACTCAGCTTGAATTGACCCTAGGAAGACCTTTCATTGAGTTGCATTTGATTTTTTTTGTCAGAAAATCCCTTTTCCCTTGTCAATGCCCCCGTGGTCTATTGACAGAGAGTTGCGGAGCACCCTGGCCTTCTCTATACCTTCGTTGTAGATCACTGGTAGCCTCTTTGCACTTGTGCTGACCCCTGATTTATGCAAAAAATTGCCTTTTGATGCTTTTCTCTTTGATTGAATTTATTCTAGTTGGTCCTCCTTCTGTCCGTGAGTGTGTTTAACCCTATCAGAAGCCTTCATCTTATTTTCTTTTGTTTTTGAGTGCCTTTGATAAGAATTCGTTTGGATTTTAATTGCTTCTTGTCATTAGGTCATTAGGAAACTGATTTCTTGATCATTAGATTTCTTGAAGGAATTGATGTTCTAGTCATCATTCTAAAAAGTGATTTTTGTCAATGATTAGGCAAATAACTTAGTTTTCATCTGAAAATTAAGTGGAAAATCTTATGCATTATGCATTGCATCTAGGGTTTTGTGAGTGATAATTGTAGTTAGAAACATTTGCATTAGGGTGATTACTTAACAGTATTGTTAGTTGGATCTGGTATGCTAAATATTCTTTATTCTCTTCCCTCCCATATATAGATTTCCATTGAAATGAAAAGTTTCATTTTATCATGCTAGTTTGCATTTTAGGATATTAAGGTGAAATTAGTGGTGAGCCTTGAAAACCAAAACTTAAATCAAGATGAACTTAAAATTGACTGAATCAACCTAAGGATAATTTGTAAAATTAACATAAACATCTAGAGGGCTAGGCTAGAGATGTGTTCCAATGTCTTTAAACATAGGAGCTATCGATTTTTTCCAGCATTGCATTCTAGGAGTGATATCATGTTCCATGTATGTAAGTGTATCAGACTGTTCTCCACTTACCTCTGGTTATATTGGATGGTGCTCCATGCATGAAAAATCTATGGTAATGTTCTCATCATACGATTACACATTAGACAACACTAACATGGACTACATGTCCATGTACTGTCGAGTATATTTTGGAGGTCAACCATAGGTTTCTATCCTCGCCATAGGTAACCGAATCGGCTACCTTGTACACAGTGATACATCGAACACAACGTTCGGGGATATTTCCTGCTCGTACGTAAATCCATTGGTTCTCCAAGGTTGTATATTGCAGTTCACAGTTGCTTGGTAAACCTTTATGCCTAGTTTACCCTCTTTAACTTATTTTTGTGTTAATTGTTAAAATTTATTATTCCACCATTGAAGAACAAGACCCTTTACCCCGTCGTTCCTGTAGAATACAAAATAAGCATCCTCTTCCACTAGAGCCAACTCCTAGTCATCGTCAAAAGCATAAGAAAATGTAGACTACCGAATCTAGTACTCCAGGGGCTATTACTTATGGTCCTCCATCTAAGATAGATATGCCAGAATCATCTTTTCCTGTGAGTACAGAGCTTGAGATTACTTCTCCATTGGTTGGTGACTTTGACACAATCAAAACTGAAGCACCTAAAATACCTTTAGCTGGGGTTATTGAACTTGAATTTCCCAAGTCAGAGATAACTTGACCTAAGGTTATACAACTTGAGGTACCTTAGCCATCTATACCTATCACTTAAGGACCTTCTCATTCTCTTCCACTGTCTCAGACACAACCCAAAACTATATATCATGGACCTAGCTGTGAACCTCTTCCACTTGGTCTTGTGAGTTTCGAAGAGATTCCATAGGAAGAGCCTCAACCCTCCTCTCCCATTCAAGCAGGGACTCAATTTTATCAGGCCCATCCTTTTCCATCTCCTCATACTCCATTTCAGTCTCCTTTTTCTGATTCTTTTCCTTTCAACTCACATCTGAATTTCTCTTGGAAATCATCTTTGGGATTAACCATGACTAAGTTTACTTTGGTTTCTCAGCCTGCATCTATTACCATGTCTGAGACAACCCAAGTTGCAACCTCATCCATGTTTGTAACCACACCAGAGGCACATTGGTATGGCGTCCATCCATCCTGCCTGGTTAACAGTCCTTGTCTGGTACCTTCTCTGGTGCAACATCTAATCCATGGACATCTCCCATGACATCTACTTTTGGAATTCCGTCTAGCACTCCGTTAATGAGCGTTTCCAAGTCTACTCCTCTTCCTCCATCTACACCTATAGTTGAGCAGCAGACTGGCCCTTTGTTAGTGAACATGGTTGTTTACAACAACCCAATCCATCTCTTATTAGGAACCCTCATCTTGGGGGGAATTTGCCTCTATATTACCCTCCTCTTTTGGCCGGGGGAAACCTATTGTAGGTTCATTTCCATCTCCTCAAATTAGTTCTTAGCCTCAAATGAGTCCTTCCTATTCAAGAATTGTTGCTAGTGTTTGGTAACCTACTTTTCCTATTCAACCTAGTTCAATTGTGGCTTCATCTTTAGCCTCTCAACCTGTTCCATCTACCCCTCATATTTATGTTCAACAACCTGTGCCTCAACGTGTTCAAAATCAAATGAATGTGAGCCAACATTTACAATATGTACCTTTAACTCAACCAATTCTTCCAGTATGTTGCACATATCAACCCATGTATACCCAGCCTCTTCAAGGTAACTTACAATCACAATAGCTTGGGTTGGTCATTCCTCAAGCTCAAATGGGTCAGAATGTGTATGGGATGGCACATGCACAACCATAACCAAATCCACCTTATGTTGGGACGATGAAAAATCCCATAGGGAAATCATATCCATCGTATCAAGATATCCCTCATATGCCTTACGGTCAACAAGTCCAAACTCAGTCGTTTCAACCTTTGCAAGGTCATCCTAGAGCTGGATAGAAGGGTTATGTGTATACTGGATATGAAAATCCTCCCTATCCCAGGAAAAAGATACATGTTGCTTAGGCTATCCCTTCTTACCCAGAATATCCTCAACTAGACCTTAACAAGTAGTTTCCATTCATGGTGACTCTCGAATTACCGAATTTGATCAGGCTTACCAATGATCCCATTGCCCATTCTCCTTGGTCATTGATTATTCCTACCAAGTTGCCTTCTGATATTCCTAAATTCAATGGAAATCCGAAAGAAGACCTATCCACACACATAATGACTTATCATTTGTGGTGTTCTTCAAACTCCCTCAATGATGATTTTATTCATTTGCATCTTTTCTAGCATATACTCATTGGTACATAGAGCTGCCTTGAGCTTCGTTTGATAACTTTAGTGCCTTGGCTACTACATTCCCAACACATTTCCAATTACCCATAAGATATGAGACTAGAACATAACTCTTAACCAATTTCAAATAGAGTAAGGCTACTCACATCTTCGATCATATTCATGAGTGGTGACGTTGTCGTTGTTTGGTTAAGACTTTCATTCTTGACCACTTGTTAGTTGAATGTTTCATAAAGTAGCTAGTTTCCATCTACTACAGAATACATAGCCAAAGGCAGAGTCGTAACTTAAGAGTAGGTCATCACTTGTGCCCAATACTTGAATCTCATTTATACCCAATCTAGCACGTTATATGATAAGATGCTAGATGCTCTGCGACCTACAAATATTTTTTCTCAAACTCCTAGTAAAGAATCACATGATGCTAATAGCGTGATTGGTTCTACCATCAAACAGTCAATGAGTAAACCATCCGGTTCAACTCTTGTTGTCACTACTCAAAACCCTCCTTCCACTCCTGCGGCTTCTACTTTTGAGGTTAATGTCATTCAATCATCTAAAGAAAAATCTCCACAACCAGGAAGAAAGAATAAATACAAAGGAAAGAAGAAGAAAGAAAATGCTCCACATGATAAACAAAAATATCAGTGTCCTGAAGAGAAGGGGAAACCTTATTACCCATGTCTGATCATGTAATGAGGAGAATTTCACTTGTGATTTTCCACACTGTGCATAGGTGAATCAATTCCTTAAATCCTCTACTACATCCGCTATGTTGATAGACCAATTTCCAAATCAGGAGACCAATTTGGTTGCCCAAGACCCTACTTCCTCTAATTCAGTTTTGATGCTTTCCTCTACAAAGCCTAAAAATGATATTTTGGTGGCTACTCGAAGTAAGTATTGTGGTAATGTGAATCCTTTTAATGGTAAAGCTACTGATCAACCTACCAATTCGAGCACATCCCCATCAAACTCTACTCCAAATTCTGTACCTACTGAATTGACAATTAAGCCTCCTAAGGGTGTTATCCATAAACTGAAAATCAACCCTCGCGCAAGAACTGATCAAAATTATAACATAGTTGAGGACCTAGCTTAGGCTCCATCAACTATGTCCACTCTTAAGGTGTTGAAAAATTTCCCTGCCCAAAAGAAATATTTTCTCTCGGCAATTGGATGTATTGATCCTTCATATTCCAACCTAGTAGTCATTAACCATGAGAACCATACACCTCGAATTTTGGCTCAATTAGCCTTCATGATCCAGGTTTTTGTTCATGGTAAGAATATTCATCATTCCATTGTGGACGAAGGTGCCTCAACCTGTATTATGTCCCTATATTGCTAGAAGGTTGTTGGTTATCCCCAATTAAACCATCCACCAACAAATTTTAAAGATTTTGATGGAATAACTTACAAACCGTGTGGGATTTTGAATTCTGTACAGGTAGAATTAGGTGGTAAGGCTATGTCAATAAGAGTCGAAGTTACCAATGGAACTCTAGATTATAACCTTCTATTATGTTGTACGTGGGTCTATGCCATGGTTCAGTTGTTTCCACGTATTTTCTAATGATCACTTTTCATCATAAAGGTGTTATCATAGCGATCAATCAACTCACTTTCGTTGCCACTAATTCTTCAGTTGCTAGAAGTGTCCCTCTCGTAGGGGAAAACCCTCACCCATATCAACATGTTAGAGTTGGACTACTTAAGGATTCCTCTCTCATGGGAACATTTTTGCTTCCTCCTCCCTCACTTCCTGAAAAATCTACTTCGGTTGCCTATATTAATATGATATCTTCTTGTACTGCTCCATTTGATCCAAGGGTAGTACTAGATCAATATAATATTGATAGTTTTGGTGACCATATGTTGCTCAACCTTGTTGAGCTAGATTATGAAGTCATCCATTTAGCTTGTGTGACCTATTCTGATCCTTCCTCTTCAATCAATTGGGTTTATCGTTATTTATATTAATGGTACTGTTGGGTGCAGTATAGGGTTTATAAATGTAACAACATTTAATTTTTCAATCCGGAAAGTTCGTGAACTTCGAGACGCAACACTAGAAATGCTAGAGAAAGCCCCTGACAACCTGAAAAATAAATTCTAGTCTAACTTGCGTATTAATCTCATCAATAAATGAAATCTTGCACTAAAGGGAATTCAAGAAAACATCAATCCACACAATTAAATCATGCAGGAAATAAAAGGCAATTAACAATGCAAAAGGAAATTCTAATTACAAGCGAACAGAAGGAAAACTGAACTAGAAATCAAACAATGTCAGCATAATAACAAAAAGACTATAAATGCTGGAATAAATTCAAAAGCAATTCAAAACCATTCTATTTGCACTAATTCTATGTAAGGTTAACTTGAAAGCATCGTCAAGTAAATATGTTGCATAAATAGCTTATGAAAGCAATTAAATTAATGTAAATCTCTCGTCTTCCCTGCCCTGAAAATAAATATTGCAAACTCTCCAGAAGTTTAATGGAAAGTAAATGACACAATTTACTTTCATTAGTATTGGCTCCACGACATCCAAATAATATATGGTTTTTGTAAGCAGAGTTTTAAATGGATCTGTCAGTGCCTCAAAACGACACCCACTCACATCGTTTTCATATTCTGGAGTACAAATCAATCGCAGCTCATCAACGCATAAGCAAATCTTGTCAATAAGAACAATTGGAGGAATATCCCAAGGATAAGAACCACAAATAGGAATAATTTCCTAATGTAGAAAATCAATGAAGTTTAAAGCTGAAGGGAAACGCTGCAGCAATTTAAGTAACGTTAACTTGAAGAAGGAAAAGAGACTTGAAATAGTTAAGTCTTTCACATGGAAAATAATAATTTAGATGTTATTTAATCTAAAAGATGAGAACAGTGTCGAGCTGGTCTTACGGCCAACCCATCTAGCTCACACCCTCTCTGAGTGCCTGATTCACACAGAAATAGATATCATCAGACACAACAAACAGATAAACGAAACATGTTGGGAAATTGCTTCAATTAATTACTGAAACAGGGTTTACATTATGTAGACATCCCTCAACTCCAACAAGACTAGAGGAGTGATCCAAAACTGATGAATTGCGTGAGGCTACATTGGGACAAGTCCTCTTCCTTTCTGCACCTTCCTATGATGCGCACTATCCCTAGCTTGGTCAATTTCCTTCCTTACTGTAATTAATTGATTGACTAAGCTAACTATCGCTCCAAGAAATTTATATAGGCATCGATTTACAAATTGGGGCTTTTTCAACAACCAATTAAAACACAAGAAGATTATTAATAGTTTTCCAAATTAGGAATTAATTTGAAATTGAGTGTCAAAAGAGGGAACGATTCTTGTGAATTGTTCCTCTTTTCCTAGAGTGGTTGTTGCTAGAAGGTGCAATTAAATGAGAGAAGTGGTATTCAAATATGGTGCTAGAAGATTCGGGAATGCGAGAAATATCTAAGTTGTTATGTTGTTGATTGATTCATGGGGGCTCGAATCATGTTATAAGTCATTGCATTTATTAGCACACCGATTACAGATATCATCATGTATATCCAAATTGTATATTTGTTGACAGTCACTGTAGATCCTATTGTCCTTGATAGATTTGTTGAAGCTCCTGAAATTGGTCTGAATATTTCTTCATTCATTGCAATGATCGCTCCATTTGCTAAAACCCCCAATTTACCATTGCTTTTGTATCAGTGGCCACGCGGAAACCACAAACACAAACAATTTGAAAACGAAGGACTGCCTGAGGTTGTCCCTCCACTCCGGCAAGTGTGTCAAGGCATGTCTTCATGCCATTTGTAGCAAGCGAAAGATGTAAACATGGATGCCCAGGATGTGCTAAACACAGTGGTTTTATTGTTAAGATTATACACGGTTTGATGCTTCTAGTTGCAATTCATTTGGACATCATTCAAAACTAGAGATAATTCTCTTGGTTTTTTTGCAGATATCAACATTGTTGTGAACCTCTAGGTATGTTTGCCCATGGTAATTAAAATCAACTTTCTTGCCCAAAATGCAAGATGTACTCGCAACACTTTGTCTAACAATCCAAGAATTGTATGCTTCACAATCTTCCTCTTCGAGTAGGGCCCTAGTGAAGCAATTAAGAGCAGCAACGTAGAATCATTGGACTTATAGTGCAAGAATGTGAATGTAGTTCAAGAATCCTTTATAGTGCAGGAAGCCTACTGTAACTAGTGCAGGAATCCCAATGCATGGTGTAGGCAGGTAAGTCCAATGGTGCAGGCATGTGAATGCACTAGTGTAGGAACGTCCCAAAGTATAATAAAACTAGCTTTAATCCTGCAACATACAAGCCTTAATTAAACTCACATTAATGCTATTTTAATCCTGTTAAAACAAAGTAGAAAATACTCTTAAAAAATAATCAGTTAGCCAATCGGCAACATGAGAGAAATAGATAAAAATAAATAGGACAAAACGGAGACCCAACATCCCCCCATGCTGACCATCTTGCATTTCGTCATGCAAGGAAATCCAGTACTGTCACTTCCTTGCAAAAAAAAAAAAAAAAACTAGAAATATTTGTAGGCATTCAAAATGATGTTCCTGCAATTTTTTGTGATCACATTTCCCGCACTAGATAAAGCTTGCTCTAAAAAGAGTTTGTTGGGCTCTTTATTTACTTAAATTTAGTTCAAGAAAACCTAAAACGAAAGCTACCATAAAGAAACTAAATTGCACAGATGGTGTTATTACTTGAAAAAAATAGCTAACTTTTAAAATTTCCAAAAGAATATCTCAGAGGCATCCCTTATTAGAAGTTACACTTTTAAAAATCCTCATTGTAAATGGGAGTGACATGATTTAAAATCATGGTGTTAAAAGTAGACATAGTAATACCTTCCAATAGTGACCATTTTTCCATTATCCATGTATAGTTGAAGCTCCTCTTTCTTGGGCACAATGAATTACTTGCACCAAGGGTCTCCACACCCATAAAACCATTCCAAAAATATAGAACTCCAAGGTATAACAACATAAAGATTTTAAAGCCATTATCAAAGAGATTGATAGTGAGTTCACGAAAAGAAAAAATAACCAAGTAAATTATAGTGTAGAGTAAACTTTAATACCACAGGCATGGCCCTGCTACCAACAGGCATCCATAGCCTCGACAGGGATACCTTTTAACCTTATGAAATTCTTTTGTCCCACCTATTAGATATAGATTCAGAGTCTTTTAAGAACATTTATTTTTTATTTTTTATTTTTTATAAGTTAATAGAGGGCTGCTGTCCTGGCTTGGTAACTAGCTATCGACAGTGCCATTCATGAGAACTAACAAGAATGAATCAGCCAGCTCACGATGAGACCTCTCATTTTCCAGTTTTTCAACTGAAAGCCATTACCCTGGCTTGGTCACCAGTGCGGTAATGTCATTCTCCTTAGTACCCATGATCATAGTAGGTCGGCTCGCAATGAGACCTCTTATCCCTCAATTAATTCGTTTATGTTTTTAGATAAAACTCTGATTATGATTAACCTCAAATGGGTCACTTAATAGGTGGGAAAGAAAATATGCTCCTTAAGAGTGCAGGATGGCGTGAAATTTTTTTAATTACTATCCTTTACCGGTTGGTCATGCTACCATAAGAACTTATTTAAAAAACATCTCGGATAATGACCAAACATATTCCTTGAGTTGATCATGTCATGGTTCTTTATGAAAGCTTATTAGAGTTTTGTAGGCGTGGTCCATCATAGGAGGTTTTTCATTGTTCTTTCGAAGAGGAACTTAAAAAGATTTTATGGATGATAGATTGTTAGAATAGGAAAAAATATTACATGTAACTTATAACAATACTTCACTGACATATTTATCAACAATCAAAGTCACTTTAAGAGATGAGGTATTAAGTGTAAATTTTTTCTGACAAGTCTTACCATGAGAGTGCATGATAATAGAAATTTGAAAAGTTGTGCTTTTAGGGAATCATAAATTCAAGAGTGTTATTAGGCATCTTTATTCATTATTCTCCTATTATCCTACCCTATTTTTAAAGAAAGAAATATCACCTTTAAGTGAAGGCATACTTCCAATGAAGCCATGTGCATAACAAAATACTAAATATACTCACACTCAAGTTTAAAATGCACACTTTAACACATATTAAAGTATGAGAAACCAACTTACTTACTTGATATGGTACTGAGAGTTTTTTAATGATGAGGAAATGCGGTGTACTAACAATTGTTTGGAACCAGGATTCAATAGGACACACATATTCATGGTTCTCCAACTTGTATAGGTCTTCCACAGCTTGAAGATTTCTCTCTTTATATTGACAAGGATGGTTAAGGGAAACTCTAGGATTTTCTTCTTTGTGAGATTCAACAACAGTTTTCGAACAAGTTCCAATCATAGATTTTTGCTCTAATGGTTTATGGATTAAAGTTTCTTCCCGAGGTAAATGATGTGTTGTAATAGGGGAAGTTTCTAGATTCAGTCCTCTATCCTCTCTAAAATATATGACATTACATTTGATAGGGGAGTGAGTAGGAAAAATAGGTGTTTTAAATTGATGTGCAACTTGATTATTGAAATTAGGGTTTGGTTGCACAAATGGTTGGGACCATAGAGAGGGATAACATGGTGGTACATTGGACAGGAATTGCAACTATTGTGGCTCGAGTAATGGAATTTGCATGGGGAATTTCCCTAGAGATGAGGCTACAAACCATGCTTGAGGCTGTGGGAATATCTGGCTCGAGGGAGAGGGCCATTGCGGTATTATGGTGGGGTATTGAATCAAAGGAGGATTATAATTTTGCCATGGAACTGTGGGGTTGTATATGTGTTGAGGAACCTATTCGGGATAATGAATATTACTCCAAGTATTAAATTATGATGAGTTTTGAGTTATACCTGGCGGTCGATTTATTTCCTTACTTGATTCCTTAAATACCGTTGTTTAGAGGATTTTCGGTGAAATCACATAGATAATCATTTGTCGACGCGTTTCGAACCAACCAGTGTGGTTCATCGTCAGGACAAGTTGATGAACCAGATCCAGCTTAGCAAGTTAAATAGTCTGAGCAGAGATTACAACGGCTAATTAACGGCTAATTTTGACTAAAAGACCCAGGTCAAAAATTAAAACTAAAATTAATATTATAATATTATTATTACTAATATATAATCCATTTTAAGGAAATTATATAACATAAATTCAAGGTTAGTTAAATTTTTAATTCATTAATCTATTTATAATTTATTTTAATATTATTAATAATATTATATATTAATAAATAATTTATTTTTAGGAAATTAAGTTAAATTAGGTAAAAAAGAATATAAAATAAATTCCTAGTAAGTCTCTAAATTTTTATTTTATTAATAAATATATATTATTGGTATAAATTATTATATTTAAATCATTTTTAAATTTATTTAAATAATATATAAATTAAAAATCTATAAAAACTTAAATACCTGTTGAAACCCCGACATTGATGGGAAATAATTTGTTGAATGATCCTCCTTACACTACTTCCGTTCTTCCTGCAAATCATCCAATTGTAAATTTAGAAAATATTTTGTAGCTCCTATTTTTGTAGTAGATTCCAAAAATTGAGAAGAAAGTTCTCTAGAATTCTTACCGATCTTGGAGATTTCTCTTGAATAACTATTACATAATTTACAAATATCATCATATGGTAAGTGAGAAACATCACGTGCTCCTATCAGATTTAAAGATTCTCAAAATTCATATTTGATTCCTTTGAGTAAGAGTGTTTTCAAGGTCTCTTTTACCAAATTCTTATGTTTTGATTTTTGGAGGTTGTATCTAAATCGCTCCACATAATCCTCCAAGATTTCATTTTCCCCTTGTTTTATTCCACAAATATCTTCACCGGCCTAGCAATAATCTTGATATTTCTCCAAGAATACATTCTTCATGTCTTCCCATGTTTGAATGCAGTTCCCATCAAGGCTCATGAACCATCAGAAAGTTACTCCTTTAAGAGTAAGAGGAAACACTTGCAACCTTTGAGAATTAGTACAATAACCATATCCTCTACAAAGTACTTCAAACTCAAATAAGAATGTATTTGGGTCTTCATTTTCCAAACCATGAAATTTTGGTAGTGCAGATGGGGAAATATTATGCATTTGAGCCACTCCTAGATCTTTCATAGGAAATTCAAAAGTAACAATGTTTTCCATTTCTTACCAAACTAAAAGAGGTTCTCCATGTACTACTTCGAGACTCCTTCTTTGAATGTTCCTAGAAACTAATTAGTGAAATAGGTGCATTGAATGATTCATATTAGCCTCAAAAATATTCATTAAAAAAAAATGCCTCGAAATACCATTTCTTTATCTTTACAAGCTAGTTGGTATATATTGATAGCACGTGGTTGAATAGATAAAAGGGGGGGGGGTGTGGGGGGGGGGTGTTGGGGCGCGAGGGGTGGTGGTGGTTCGTACAGCACCCAAGAAATGAAAAAAAACTTAAAAAGAATGTAGGAAAGAAACAAATTCAAAGTAAATAAAAGTTGCAAAAAAAACTATGTAAAGAGAAAACCGAACTGCAGCAGGTTACCAAGCTCAATCCCCTAAACGCCTCCCCAGCAGTGGTGCCAAAATGTTGGGTGCAGTATAGGGTTTATAAATGTACCAACATTTAATTTGTCAATCCGGAAAGTTCATGAACTTCGAGACGTAGCACTGGAAATGCCAAAGAAAGCCCTTGAAAACTTGCAAAATAAATGCTAGTCTATCTTGCATATTAATCTCATCAATAAATGAAATCCTACACTAAAGGGAATTCAAGAAAACATCAATCCACACAATTAAATCATGCGGGAAATAAAAGGAAATTAACAATGCAAAAGGAAATTCTAATTATAAGTGAACAGAAGGAAAACTGAACTAGAAATCAAGCAGTGCCGCATAATAACAAAAAGACTATAAATGTTGGAATAAATTCAAAAGTAATTCAAAACCATTCTGCTTGCACTAATTCTGTGTAAGGTTAACTTGAAAGCATCGTCAAGTAAATATGTTGCATAAATAACTTATGAAAGCAATTAAATTAATGTAAATCTCTCACCTTCCCTGCCCTGAAAATAAATATTGCAAACTCACAAGAAGTTTAATGGAAAGTAAATGACACAATTTACTTTCATTAATATTGGATCCATGACATCCAAATAATATATAGTTTTTGTAAGCAAAGTTTTAAATGGATCTGTCAGAGCTCAAAACCACACCCACTCACTTCGTTTTCATATTTCAGAGTATAAATCAATTGCAACTCATCAACGCATAAGCAGATCTTGTCAATAAGAACAACTGGAGGAATATCCCAAGCGTAAGTACAAATAGGAATAATTTCTTAATGTAGAAAATCAATGAAGTTTAAAGCTGAAGGGACATGCTACAACAATTTAGATAACGTTAACTTCAAGAAGGAAAAGAGACTTGAAAAAGTTAAGTCTTTCACACGACAAATAATAATTTAGATGCTATTTAATCTAATGGATGAGAGCAGTGTCGAGCTGGTCTGGCGGCCAACCCAGCTAGCTCACACCCTCTTTGAGTGCCTGATTCACATACAAATATAAATCATTCGACACAACAAGTAGATAAATGAAACATGTTGGGAAATTGCTTCAATTAATTACTGAAACAATGTTTACATTATGCAGACATCCCTCGACTCCAACAAGACTAGAGGAGAGATCCACAACTGATGAATTGCATGAGGCTACATTGGGACAACTCCTTTTCCCTTATGCACCTTCTTCTAATGTGCACTATCCCTAGTTGGGTCGATTTCCTTCCTTGCTATAATTAATTGATTGACTAAGCTGACTATCACTCCAGGCAGTTTATATAGGCATCGATTTACAAATTGGGGCTTTTTCAACAACCAATTAAAATACAGGTAGATTATTAACAATTTTTTGAATTATGAATTAATTTGAAACTGAGTGTTGAAAGAGGGAATGATTCTAGTGAATCGTTCCTCTTTTCCTGGAGTTGTTGTTGTTGGAAGGTGCAATTAAATGAGAGAAGTGGTATTCAAATATGGTGCTAGAAGATTTGGGAATGAGAGAAATATCTAAGTTTTTATGTTGTTGATTGATTCACTGTGGCTCGAATCATGTTATAAGTCATTGCATTTATTAGCACACCGATTACAGATATCAGCATGTATATCCAAATTGTATATTTTTTTTGCAATCACTGCAGATCCTATTGTCCTTGGTGGATTTGTTGAAGCTCCTAAGATTGGTATGGATATTGCTACATTCAATTCGATGGTCACTCCAATCACTAATCCTCCCAATTCATCACCACTTTTGTATCAGTGGCGACATGGAAACCACAATAACAAACAATTTGAACGCGAAGGACTACCCAAGGCTGTCTCTCCACTCCAATAAGTGTGTCAAGGCATGTCTTCATGCCATCTGCAGCGAGTGAAAGATGTAAACATGGATGCCCAGGATGTTCTGAACACAGTGGTTTTATTGTTAAGATTATACATGGTTTGATGCTTCTAGTTGCAATTCATTTGAACATCATTCAAAACTAGAGATAATTCTCTTGGTTATTTCACAGATATCAACATTGTCGTGAACCTCTTGATATGTTTGCCCATGGTAATTACAATCAACTGCCTTTCCCAAAATACAAGATGTATTCCCAACACTCTATCTAACAATCCAAGAATTGTATGCTTCACAATCTTCCTCTTCGAGTAGGGCCCTGGTGAAGCAATTAGGAGCAACAACGCAGAATCATTGGACTCATAGTGTAGGAATGTGAATGTAGTTCAGGAATCCTTCATAGTGCAGGAAACCCACTGTAACTAGTGCAGGAATCCCAATGGATGGTGCAGGAAGGTAAGTGCAATGGTGCAGGCACATCCCAAAGTATAATAAAACCAACATTAATCCTGCAACATACAAGCCTTAATTAAACTCACATTAATGCTATTTTAATCCTGTTAAAACAAACAAGTATAAAATACTCTTCAAAAATAATCATTTAGCCAATCGTCAACATGAGAGAAATAGATAAAAAATAGGACAAAATGGAGACCCAACAGGTATGTCGTATGGTCCTTTCTCTCATACATTTTCCACTGATGAGAGCATCATGGAGATCATGATGTTAGATGATGCACCATGGGAGGATCATCATCATCGTTCCTCCTTACCAGATTCCTTTGAGAACAATCTTTATGAACTTCATCGACCCAATATCGTTGAGTTATCTACGAATTCTGCATCCATTTACGATGTCAATTCTAAGAATAACTTGTTGAACATTGAAGAGACCATTCCTCTCGACATTTCAATTAAACCCAACATTGTTGAAAATCTACCTATTGTTGTGTCTTTCTATTCCGAGCAGGTCAAGACTTATAATGCCCTATTCTAGGAATTCATATATGTTTTTTCCTGTTGTTATGAAGAAATTCCTGGTATCGATCCAAACATCATTATGCATGAAATTAAACCGTATCTTGATGCTAAACCAGTGCGACAACTCCTTCGCCCCGTTCATCCTAAGAATGCTGCTACTATCAAACCTGAAGTTGAAAATCTTCTACGAGTGGGTTTCATTATCCCATATCTTTAATTGACTGGGTGTCTAATATTGTTCATGTTATGAAAAAACAGGGAACAATCCATTTGTGTGTCGATTATCAGAACACCAATCATGCTTGTTCGAAGGAAAACTATCCCACCTTGTTCATTGACCAAATCATTGATGAATGTGCCAGTTGCAAGTTTTTCTTCATTTATGGATGGTTTCTCTGGATATAATCAAATCAACATTCTCCCAGTAGACCAACATAAAGCTACATTCGTTTGTCCCTGGGGCACATTTGCGTACAAAAAATCCCTTTCGGATTAAATAATGTTGGAGATATGTTCCAGAGGGCCATGAATTATGCCTTCCATGACATCAAACATATTGTGTAACCTTATTTGGATGATTTGCCTACTCATTCACGACATCGGCCTAATCACCTGATGCATCTTAGGGCCATCTTCTTACAATGTAGACATGATAATGTTTGACTCAATCTGCACAAATGTGTGTTTTATGTTAGCTCCAATCATCTTCTTGGATTTTTTGTATCAAAACAAGGAATTCATATTGATCCCTTGAAATTTTAGGCAATCATTGATCTGCCTACTCCTTCTTCTCTATCCAGATTCAACAACTCTAAGGGAAGGCTAACTTTCTCCAGAGGTTCATTCCCAATTATGTTGAAATAACCAAAGGATTTACTCGCTTTCTAAAGAAAGGGGTCCCCTTCCATTGGGATGATGATACTCAAAATGAATTCAATGCCTCGAAAGGTGTACTGATTCACGAATATTTGTTATACCCCCTGTTGTGTTTGAAATCATCCTCATAGACACAACCCCCGGGTTGGAGGAAAGACCAGTGCCTAGGACATCCTTGTTGAGTGCTTGCAAGGTTTGCAAGAGCTGTCACATGCACTCAGTATTTAACATTTCAAAGAATATAGGTGATTTAGAACCCTCCTCTAGGGGAAACACATAACAATCAAGTGAAAAATCAACTCACAAAAACATCAATGTAAATATATAGCGGCCTTGATCTGTTGGGTATACGACCAAAGTCCCACATTGACTAGAAGTGGGGAGGATCATGGGTATATAAGGATGGACAAATATCTCCATTGGTATGAGGCGTTTTGGGGTAAGTCCAAAAGCAAATCCATGAAGGCTTAGGCCCAAAGTGGACAATATCATACCATTGTGGAGATATGTGGTGTCCAGATTCCTTACATGTGGTATCAGAGCCATGCCCCGAAGTTAGCCAAGTGGATGAATCCTCGGAATGCCAAACAAAGGTGGTGGGCCCTGGTAATATCACGATGGGATCCGTGGATGAGCTCAGTTAGACAGGCGGTGTGCTCCGGATTCTTCATGGACGTGTCCTGGTCCCAACACGGTGAAGAGGAGTTGACCTGGGATAGAGCAAGCTCTCGATGCAGGTGGTGTTCCATGTAAGGCGTGTGCTTCCAACGCATTGCAGCGGAGAATCCTAGTTGGTAGAGAGTGGACGGATGGATAATCGTTTAAGGGGAGGCTCGATGGTCCTTTGTTCGAGGGCAGGATTGTTGGGTATACGACCAAAGTCCCACATTGACTAGAAGTGGGGAGGATCATGGGTATATAAGGATGGACAAATATCTCCATTGGTATGAGGCCTTTTGGGGTAAGTCCAAAAGAAAATCCATGAGGGCTTAGGCCCAAAGTGGACAATATCATACCATTGTGGAGATATGTGGTGCCCAAAGTCCTTACATGATCACCTAGGTCTACAGTTTAATAAGGCATTGTAGTATATGGAATAGAATATTTTAACAAGGAGTAAATTCAATACACATGGATTATCTTTAATAATCGTATGCAACAAAAATCATAGTGAAGCAGATTAAGCAGAGATGGAGGATGAGATGTAAAGATACATAGTGTGCACTTTAAGGATTTAATTTACATGTCCATACATGTGTTATTACATCAATATTTGACTTCAACGAATCCATACATTCATGCAAAAAATAACCAACAACTACTTATGATATAATATGAGAGAAGAATGGAAACACACATGAAAGCAACATAGAAAGAACACATACTACAAACTCAGGTGAGCCGGAATCACCAAAAAGTTATATTAATCTTCAACAGAGCAATAATACATCAACAATGCATAATGCTTCTCTATTAGAAAGCCAAAATTTTACAAAATTTTTGAACCCTCTTAAAATTTCATTTCGTTCTCTTTATAGGGTCTTTGAAGGAGAACCATTTACAAAAACATTATTTCTTGATTTTGTTATAGAGAGATCATGTAAAAATTAAGCGTGCTCTATGGCACAGTTATTTGTAACATAAAACATAACTGACCAAGGAATAAAATATTTACATAAAAGTAAAAAAAATAGTGTCATGATTGACACAATCTATAATATCTTCAATTTTTCCTGGTAGGAGGTGAAGGCTACATCACATGGTCGATGATCTGGAGCATGGGTGGATCAATGAATTGTTGACATCTCTTCCACAACACCGGATTTGGGTTACGAGAATAGAAGAAAAATGATGTGAGATCTTCATATTTGTTAAGTCTAAATAGTCTAGCCTAGCCTTGAACAACATTTTTAACAATCCAAGCAACTGGAAGTCATTATTGAGATAATTTACCATTGTTCCACCCTTTAAAGTGGTGATCTCCTCATGGGAGGAGTTTTCTCTGCTTTTAGCCTCTACCAATCATTGTTTGTATTGATCCCAAGTGTTTAGCTTGCCCAATTCCCAATAGCTAGGTAATTTTTCCCTTATCAGTGATTCAAATTCCTTAGTGAAATCATTTATCTTTCTTTCCACTACCCCCAAACATTCTTCAACTTTGACTCTATCTTCTTCCTTTCAGATCACCTTAGTGATCTCCATGACGGCCCCCACTCTGTCTATCACATCAATAGGCCTCAGATCATTGAGTGGCCTCTCATTTACAAATCTGATGAACTGTTGAGCAATCTTGGATTTCTTTTCTCCGTCCTTCTTAACTAACATGATGGAGTAATCAAAGTCTTTGACCACCACTTTCTTATCATGCATCATGGTTATAAATTCCCAATTCCTCCCTATTTCTTCAATAATTTCATCCCACACCAGTTATTTAGCCTCGAATAGTGACATGTTCTATTTCAGCTTACTCTTTAGCTCTGAGATCTGTTGTTTAGCTTCCTGTAGGTCATTGTTGAGGATCTCAGCATTAGTCCTTTTGACTTTTACTTGTTTCTCCTTCTGGGCTAAGCTTTTCTGGGAAGCCTCTAGATCTCTTTGTACCTTTTTCAATTCCCCTTCTGAAAGTTGAAGTTTAGTAAGGGTCTTGGTGAGTTGTTCAATAGGGTTTTGGGGATCTTTATGAATGATGAATAAACATCTATGTGAGTCAATCTTCTAATGCAACTCAACTATTTGTTGCTTGAGGGCTACAACCTCATTGTTCCTGTCAATGATCTCATTGGCTAGGATCTCTTTTTCTACTTCAACCTACGCTAGCTCCTTGGATTGGACATGCCCGTTGCATGGAATTTTTAGCTCATGAATTAGCTCTTGAATCTATGTTTAAGAACTCTTGAGAAAAGCCTCGATAGCTTACTTGTCCTCAGGATTCACCCCAAGCTTTACCACTAGCTCCTTGAATCTTTCATTTTGTATGTGAAGGGCTCAGGAAATGGATTTCTCTTGCTTCAACCTATTTGAAGCTTTCTCCAATAGTGTTTTTTTCTAGCTTATGTTCAAGGCATTCCCATTTATCTCACTGTACAACATTTCCCCAACCTGCCTATGGAAATTGATTTTGTCTGGGAGAGTAACACTTCCCAAATCCAAAGACACATCCAAGGTTTTGAATTGTGATATTGAAGGTAGAGACTGGGTTTGAGGATTCTGCAAGGAGACTTTGATTTGGTTCCTCTCTAAATCCATTACAATCAAAAACTTGGTGATATGTGGGGCCAAATGAGATGCCATTTTCTACTACATCTCCTCTCTCACTTTCTTATTGCTTTCTTTAATGGCCTTTCCAGTAGGCCAATTGATCTTGTGACTGATCTAATCATTTTTGTAACTATAATAGCTACTTGTGAAGAAACTGAGGTAGTGGACTATGACAGATCTTCCAACGAGACATGAAAACTCGACTAGTCTTGGCATGTCTCCACTAGCCTAGTTTCCAATTCTTCTTCCTTTATTTCTTGACTTTTAGCCTTTTTAGATGATGGTGTATCTACCATATTGGTATCTTCAATCTGGACCACGAGCCTCTTTTGTGCCTTGTCTTTAGGTGTCAGAGTCTCAATCTCCATCTCTGTATGGAGAGGCCATAATTCACTGTTAGCTTTCCATTCCACTTCAGGTTTAGACTCATGTAAATAAGTCGAAGACTTTATTATTTCTCTCCTTTGAGCAATGACACCACGAGGGTCATAGTGCCAAATCTCTCCTAGGCCAAATTCATCTCTTCGAGTAAGGCCTCAACTGCCTTGAAAGTCTGATTGGCATTAACAATGAAAGGCCCCACATGCATTCCCAATTTGAATAGATGTCCCTTCTTTGTAGGGACAAAATGGAGTTGATCTGTGGATAGAATCTGCCTAATGAATTCTAAAGAAAATATCCTCATCAGCATGAAAATAGGTGGGTGGTAGGGGGGAAGATCACACCCATAAATTCTAATCTTTGTGTGGTTTTTAAACAAATACCAGTCCCCTAACCTTGTGTCTTTGCTAAGTTGGAAGAGTTCCTTCTGTTAGGGGAGAACCCTAGGAGGAGACACACCATGAATGATCCTATATGAAATGGTCATATAGGTGGATATGAAATATTAATAGTTCTCATATTATGGTCTTTTTCTAACAACAACATCCCAATCAAAGACTAAATTTCTCCTCTTGTCCTCAAAGAGAAAGTTCAGGCCCATACATTCAAATTCTTCAACACTAGAGTACACACAAAGATAAAACAACAAGGAGTAGTATCTAAAGTATGAAGTGGTTCATTTGGAATATGATGGCTTAAGACAAGTAAGCTAGGATGTTAAGTACACAACCATGTTATAACATTTATTTAAGGAATCCAAATGTGGCTTTGTTGGCTATGTTGGCATCCCCTTCTCCCAATAGGTGAGTAATGATGGACAAGATAGGCTAGACGGGCTCTGCATAGAGGGTAATGGGAAGTTGTCAACAACAGGCAAGGCTTCTAGGCTAGGAGCTAGGATCATTTCCAAGAAGGGTTGTCGCTTAGTGGTTGGGAGAGTATAAAAATAATACATCAGGGTGGTGTCAATGAACTGCAAAAGGTCAGGGGGAGAAGGGTACACCAATGTTTTCTGAATTATCTCTGGTGTGATTTGTAGGATTTTGACCCCTCGAGAGGGAATGAAGTAGTTTTTCTTGTCAATATAGACTGCTTCCAGCCATGAGACGAATTCTGGGAAGTAATGCACATAGGGTGCAATCTGGTAGTTCAGCCCTGAATATACCACTCAGAAAGGGTCCTCCCCCTTGACAAAATTATGAAAAAGGTCAACTTAGAGGTTTTTTATGTTGTAGGAGCACACTGGGTCTGCGATTTGTGCTTCTAGGTCCATGTGGGTGTCAACGATTGACAAAGGCTTGGGTTCACGGGTTTTGGGAGCCCTAGGGGATTTTGAGGACTCCGAGGTTGTCATTTTCTGATTTAATATTCTAACCTATGAAAATTACGAAGTATAGGGGAGAAGATTACCTAGTCGCCACATAGGAGGCTGAAAATGACACTAGGATGAGCTGTTGGGAGGACAGGGTGTGCAAACAACGTTCTTTGCAGGCTATTGATGGGAGGAGCTTTGAGAAGTAGCGACAATGCTTTTACAAATTTAAGCAAAGGAATCCTTTTTATAAATAGTGGGGTCCAATAGTCGGGTGACGTCATGATGATGTCACAGAGGGTGGACACATGTCATGATGGGATTTGATGATGGCAGGTGGATTGGTAGACATGAGCGCAGGGGGAGAAAATGGGTTACTATTATAAATTTGAAATTCCACCTTTTTTCATGCATCGTAGCACCAACAGGTAAAATCCACCAGCTGACATGGTCCCCACTTTGTTTGGAGGTTGAACAACGGCAATACAAGCCTCCCCTCTTCCCCCCCAGAAATTAATCTTCATTGTCGGATCAAAAAGTTTAATATTCAACTCCAGAGGGGTGGAGAAATTTATAATTCAAGTAAGTAGTCGCTTTGGACTGCTTCCAGAAAGCGCAAGGTCAAGATGACTGACGATCCACCCAGAAGCTATGTGATTTTTAACTTTAACTTTATTCCAAGGTCCTGAGGTCCAACATGAGACTTTGGATACTATCATTTACGACAATGTGTCACAGGGGGAAGAGAGAGAGAAGGACAACTTTCAGGCCTCTAAAAACTTGTAGTTTTCCTTTGATTTGAAGTCTACTCACTTGCACTCTGGTACTAAGATATTCTTAGATTCCCCTCTTCAACATGAAATATTGTTCCTTTCCTTGTGAAAAATAGGGCCTCTTAAGCATAAATGCAAAGAGAGGTAGAGTAGGTGACAACACCCCCCTAATTACCAACACGATTATTTATTGTACCTCGTTGCTGCAAGTACTACCATTTCTATGGTATGAGTTCAGGAGGATGATGTAGGAACTGAATATCCTATTTATTACTTGAGTCAAAATCTCAATGATATCAAATTCAAGTACACTCATGCCAATAAATTAGCTTTGAAAACTGTTCAAGTTGTCCAGAGATTTCACCATTACATCCTGCTCCATAAAAATATGGTTGTTTCAGATTGCAATCCTATGACGTACATCCTCTCATGACAGTTGCTAGGGGAGAAATACTCTAAGTGTATTGTCATCCTACAAGAGTTCGATTTGGAATTCGTCAAATCCAAGTCGAAGAAACCCCTATTTTTTGCTAAGTTAATTTGCGACCTTCCCAATTCTAAAACTGAAACAACATCCATCGATTCTATTAGAGATGATTTTTTTATTTCTTATTTCGTCATGTGACCCGTGGTATGGAGACATTCTCATATATCTCAAGACCTATACTTTCTGGTCTGATACCTCTCGCTCTAACCTGGGACGTATCTCATATCAAGACAAACATTACATTATAATCAGTGACACTCTTTATTGTTATGGTATCGATATAGTTTTTCAAAGGTGCCTCACCCATGAGGAGGGTAAGAAAGTCTTAAATGAATGTCATTTAGGGGCATCCGGTGGTCATTCATCTAGATATGCCACCATACAGAAGATCCTATGTGTTGGTTACTTTTGGCCCACCATATTTTGCAAATGTATCCTCATTTTCCAAAAGTTTCATGCATGCCATATTTTTTATTGAAATATCTATGCTCCACCCACTCCTTTGTATCATGTTATCATCATTGGTCCTTTTGTAAAACGGGGCATTGATTTCATGACTTGTAACCTATTTTGTATGTAGTACTTTCTTACATTTATGTTGAATTGCTTGTTTTCCATCCATAATACAACAATGAAGAGGTGCAGTATAGGTCGTTCCAAGTGAAATCAAAAGGGAGAGGCAACACCTTGAATGATCATTTCAGAGAAGGCTCAGCACATAAGGGGCCAAAATCAGATGGGAGACCTAAAATTTTGGAAGCCAAAATTTGGAGGAGGGTTGAAATGAAAAGGAAGCACAAAAATATCAAAGAGATGAAATGAAAAGGAAGGAGCAAAAATTTGGGAGGTGATCACATCGGAACCCAATATCTGAAGAATGGAAGGAAGGTATATCAAGGCCTGATATCGAAAGGTTGGACATTAGATATTTTTGAAGGTGATGACATCAATGTGACATCATTTTGGAGGTTGTTTTATAATAAGTCTTGATTTGATGGAGGGGCTCCCATGTTGATTAACACTTGGTCATGAAGACTTAAGGGACTAGGGGTATAAACAAAGTGGAGCACCTAGGCACTAGGTTGAATATTAGAGGTCCAAAATTTTGGACCCCTGTTGTAATCGTGTTTTGAAAAGACTTTGATGGAGGGGCTCCAATATTATGGTCACAACACCTAGATTGATGGGGAAATAGAGATAAGAGGGCTAAGAGTAAATTATCATGGGCAGGCCTTTTAGTTTAAATATCAAGCATTTTTAAGGGGGGGGGGTCGTTATCCATCTTTGCCTAACAAACCTCCAGAAGCATTTCGGAGGGGTAACTTTTGTCGGCAATACACTGGCGCTACCCTTGAAGTTGAAAAGTCAGAGGGGTGGGCCCGTCAATCTAACAACCCAGATTGATTCAGGGAGTAACCATTGGATCCATTCTCCTACTCCTTTGCCCACATGAGGATGGTGGGGACCACTTGCCATATTACAGGTCTGCTTGCATCAATTTCAAGCAAGTGATGAATTCAAAAGGTAAACAATAACTTCTCCTCCCTTGCTCCCATCCACCTATCACTTGTCGTTTCTCAATCCCCTTCTGCCACGTGTGTAGAAATCTTGAATAATATAACACTTATTCATAGAGATTATCCTGATTATACACTATTTGTAGAATGCATGCATAATACATAACCTCCTCTACCATTGATCATCAATTTGCGGAATTAAAAAAACAATGGCATGTGCACAAAAAAACATCAATTGCACATATCAACACAGTATGTAATGGGGAAAGCATACAGCTAAAAACCCCAAATATCTATATATTATAATGATAGAGAACATGTAATAATACATAGTAAAATACTCCTCACAAGTACTCAGTACTATCTCCACATGCTACACACAAACTAGCTCAGATCTGAACAAGTCACGGGTTCAAATCTCCTCCACTGTTTGCCTGCCTCTACTGCGCAATCCAAGTTGAGAATAGATGAAATCCAAGTTCGAATCCC